>CM075296.1:6348895-6371262 GCA_037672795.1 Lagerstroemia speciosa
GGGTGTTTGTTTTGATAGCCCATTTTACACCACAGACTATGACGTTTATCTGTAATATTCACTATAATATGATATTACATGGGATAAAACTGATAATATGGTTGGCAAAGTCTTTAACATGGAATTCTTATACTACAATCAACTTTACAACCATCTTACGTATACTTTCTAAACTTTACAACTTTACATTTTTCACATTCCTACCCATTTCATAAGAAAATTTTACCATAGTTTAATTTTTTCTCACAATCTTAACTTTCTTTATAATCTAACTATTCTTGAACTAAACGTCTCCTTACTGAAATTGCTACCATTCATGACCTATTTGAATGAGGTTTGAGTCCTCATCAATTCTTAAGTCACATTCATATTCAAAAGTATAAATCAAATGGTCATTCGAAATAGTAAGTCCTTTCTACCTTATAGGCTATTTCAAGATTACTTGTGATTCATTAACATCTTACTTTACTATGACCATTTATTTCATTTATCACATTTTCATCCGGTGAATTTTGGATATTGTTTCATTGGTTTGGAACATCGTGTGATGATAATATGACAATGAGAACAACTTGTTTTGAACAAATATCACGCAAACGAGTTTCAACTAGAATATCTTGAATGCCCACTTTTCACAGTTTGCCGCTCCTACTGATTTGACTATTCTTAATGAACCTAGCATTGTCTATCTCCATAATTTTCGTACTATGGTTAGGACAATAAATTCTATATACCTTTGACTTTTCAAGATAGTCATCTTTAGATCATGTTTCCTTTCATGTGGATTGTATACCCTTACTTGAGCAACGCAATCCTAAATATGAAGGTGCCTTAAACTCAATTGCCACCCTGTCTTAGGAACTGCTTTACTAGGAAGCAAATTCAACATATGTGCTGCTATTTTTAATGCATGCATCTACAATGAAAGGGATAAAAAGTAATTACTTAACATGTTCCTAACCATATTCATTAATAAATGGTTTGGCCTCACAGTTATGTCATTTTGCTAAGGTATATCAAGCATTATTTATTGTGCAAAAATGCCCCTAGACTCAATGAACTTTGCAGATGGACTTGGATATTTCCATTCCCATCATATTTTCATAATATTGACCACCTCTATCAAGTGAGAGTAATGTGTGTATTAGGTGTACCAGGTGGTAGTGCTGATGTGATGTCATAAACTAATAAGATTAAGTCATTTTAATATTCTTTAATAAAATCCTAAAAATGAAAAGAACACTAGAAGTAATTGAATTCTTTTAGTTTGTGATAAAATGTCAACATGTCATGTGGTATACCCATTATAGATAGCCTTTCTCCTCTATCCGACTTTACTAGCTTTACATTTCTTACCTAACTACTTTTTCACCTCATTAATGAGCACCTCAAGGATGTTCACTAACTGAGACCTATTATGCAGCAGATATACATAATCATAATGTTAGTAATAATCAATAAAAGTAATGAAGGACTTTTCTCCACCAAAGAAGGAAAGTCATACACATGCATTAATGTGAATCTACTCAAGAAGCCAAGTGCTTCTTGTGGTTGCTTTTTTTATTAAATGCTTAGCATGCTTTCCTTTAATACAATCCATACACACGTCCATATCATTGACATTAAATGAGGAAAGATATTAGTTTTCACAAATCTCAATAATCTTTCCTTTAAAATGTGGCCTAATCTCTTATACCATAAAAAAGCTAAACTTTCATAAGGTGAATTGCTTTTACCAATGATTCAAGGCACTTGGGAGATATACGCCCCCAAGTCTCATTATTCTCGTGACCCTTTCAACTTTGTTTTTCAAATGGTGGAGAACCAAGTTGAAATATCTTTGAAAGAGGAGGGAGAAGATCAGGGGCGCATGTGGCTCGAAAAGAAGAAGCCATAAGCTCTAAACCTGGCTCGGGTTATCAACTTATGCTTCATAGAGGAGGAGACAATCAAAGTAAGGAAGTGATGTCAAGGTATCCTAGCTCAAGAGCTAAAACACAACTTACTCCCTTCATTTCTCAAACTTGATCTGACAAATTGGCCTTTAACAACTTTAAGGTTGAACACGAATTTCAACATGAAATAGAGATTGAAAAAATTTAAGATCAAAATTGAACCGGTAAAGAGAATCTATTAGAGTGTTAGAACCATAAAAGTTCTCATGTCTATACAAAGAAAAATTACCATGTGCAAACTAAATGTAAAAACAAAAAACATCTAGCTTTTCTATAGAAATAGGATTCACAATCATAAACAAAGAGATATCCTTCAAAATCTATATGATACTATGTGTCCAACATGAACCTATCAATCTCAATTATCTTTATTCATATTTTCA
This sequence comes from Lagerstroemia speciosa, assembly GCA_037672795.1. Lineage (NCBI taxonomy): Eukaryota > Viridiplantae > Streptophyta > Magnoliopsida > Myrtales > Lythraceae > Lagerstroemia > Lagerstroemia speciosa. The sequence continues at coordinate 6,351,234 of CM075296.1, forward strand.
TCTCGCTCCACATGAACAAGTACTGTTCAGTTCCTCCTATGGGTTGTATTATATGGACTCCTTATTCAACATGAGACATATGATTAGTTGCACTTGAATCTATCCACTAGTTATTGTTAGAAACATCCATGAGATTTGATTCAAAGCAAACAAAAATATAATGAATACATTTCTTCTTGAATCATGCCTTCCTTTTAGGACATTCCTTTCAAGATTTCTTCACAGAAGAAACACTTCACTTCCTTACGAACCTAGCCCTCACTAACATTTATTGGAGGCTTGTCCCTTTTTCTTGATTTTCCTTTTCTGCTGCCAGCACCGTCATGAACTACAAGGTGCATGGACTAGTCAATCTCACTTTCTTTAATCTCCCTTCCTCATGCACCAACATGGCCTCCAACTCCTAAAAGTTTCATTTATCCTTAAGGATGTTCATTTAGAACTAGTCAAATTCAACAAGTAAGGAGTTATTAATGAATTGCACCAAGAATATTTGATTCACATTCATCCCCATAGTCTTTAGCTTTGTTGCTATATTAGACATTCGAGTCACATGATAATGGATAGATTAAAGCCAATCAAATTCTTTCGTAGATAGTCAGTCACTCGTCAGGCTACCTACTATCAATTTGTCAACCAAATTCAACAAGGAATACTCCTTAATTTCTCCATAAAATTCCTTGCATTATTAGTATTCAGCATTGGTGGCTACTCATTTGCCGTCAATGAGCTAGGGGCTGCTCATTTGTCATTGATGCGAAATCCAAATCCATTATACCCATATAAGATTGGATTTGCTCGGATTAATATGCATAATTCAATCGATTGAGCTTCACAATAGCATTATTAGATGTGAAGAAAATAAGAGATGCTACTAAGCGTTCATATATGCCTAGCCATTTGTGCCTTGAATAAATGATAAATAGATTCATAGGCCTATATATAAAACTTTGTACATGTATTCAAGTTCATCTTTTGGCAACACTTAAACACATGAACAACATAAATGACACCAAATAAATATGATTTAACAAATAATAATAGCATACATTGATCTAACAAGTATGCTATATTTGAGTTATACATGCCATTTTACCTAAGTATGATATGTAATCCCTTTATTCTTATTGACTATATGCATTGATCCACTTTTTACTGATCTCCCACTGGTACAATCAATATATTCAACTGTTTAACAACCTTACATGTCATTCTTAATAGCATCTCCTTAACCATGAAGAACTGATCCTATTTAATTGAAATATTTAAGCACGGATTCAATCAAGTCACTTTGCTGACTAACTAGTTTCCATACTTTATTTATCAAATCAAGTAACTTTAAGATATGGAAAATATAACTTTCATGGTCCATTCAAATTGTTACAATGCACAGTTGTCTCTTTATGCAACATTTGGGGTTTAAGGGGGCGGAGCCCCCAAGAAGCAAGGTCAAGGGATAGCGCCCCAAACGGTATACATAATATTACAGTCACTAAAAATAAATTTTCTCATCCAATTTTTAGTCCTTACAGTGTTCAATGCAAGTTTCGACTAAGAACTCAGTGTCAAAGCCTAGAAACTATTCAACACGTGAATCTTTCCCATAGATGCCGACTTTGGCTAAGAACCAGCATGCCAAAATCTAGAAAATGTTCGGTGCCTCAACTATCATGACTTGTCAAGAGGACCAACCAAGTCTGGTGCCAGTTGTGGTCAAATCTAGTACTACTTATGCCCTAGAGGCGCCCCTTTTGACCTTTTTTTCTTTCAATTTTCGGGCAATTCATTTAGCTTGATCTTAAAAATAACTCGAACATAATACAACCAATCAAGTATGAATGCGAAATAAAGCACCATACAACGTTAAATTAACTGAAGTAATTAAAGCCGAATATTTCTTTTAACCACTCTACACCCTATCAACATGGAGGCATCTTCCTTAACGGTGAAATGCTAGACTAAACCAGACCCTGATACTACACTTTAAATACTGTAAACTAGATTTCAACTTCACTATGTAAAATCTAACTCCCTTTCGATAATTCCAAAATCTGGATATACATAATTCACATGTTTATTACACATATAAGATACATCTTTTGAGATACTTACCTTAATATATGCCTAAAACATTTTCATTGAAAGACAATCGACTATCTATTACCTCCTCCTTGTCTTCCCATTATTACTGTTCGATGAATGGAAGCCATTGTTCGTCCTTTCTTTTTTATGAGCGCGTATGTTTTCTCTCCAGGAGCATATGTCTGTAACCCACTCAATATCTTTTTCAAATAAGGAATATCCCTTCTTTTTAGTTAGTTTTAGATATTTTTAAGAGAAAGAAAAATGAATCCGTTATTGAGGAGGACGAGAGAGAATTTTAAAACTCCACCGGTGTTTATTTTCTTAACTAATACATATTCATTATAATATCAAATTTTTGTATTCGAGCCATCTAACGTACTACGGATTAGGGGTATGCACGGGTACTCGAGCACACAGTCAATGGAACCGGAATCGGAACCTATTTTAACCAATTCCTCATTTTTCTACGCGAAACCTACTGTATTCCCATTAGAATTTACCCGGAGCCCATCCTATCGGATACCCGTGCACAACCCTACTGCGAATCCAATAAATTGGTAATAAATCTAAGATACATGGACCACATAGATTGTTAATTCTACAAATAGTCTAACAACATGGTGACATTGTTGCCAACATTTCAGTCAAAGTAGCCACCTAAGAGGGTGGAGGTAAAAGAGGGGTAGTTCGTGAATGGGGCGGCATTTGAGGCAATATTATCGATTGTGAGGTGAAAATTAAGCTTGGTATATGCTCCATTTCGTTAGTCGTTGGGCTAATCAACACCGCGTTGAATCAAATTCCTTGAAATTGAATTCAAAATCTGCCACATTAAGTTGCTTCTAAGCTTTATTTTTCCTTTTCGGTCTATATCACCGATATTCAAAAGTACAACGGACCCTAATTAATACAATTAGAGTCAAGTGATGCCATGAGAGTATTTGTTTTTACTGTGCATGCTAAGTGCTATCCAGAAATCTTTGTTTCTTATAATTTTAGAGTAATGCCTGAAGTATTTAATTTGTTGAAGTAGTCATCAGACTGAGTTCCACTGGTGAAGTACCTGATTTTATAGCCATTGATGGAAAGGGATGAATAAAATAATAGAATAAAGCATCTTTCAAACAATATTTGGTACAAAGGAATGAATGGAATGAAATGAGTAATTTAGCTTACATATTATATATTAATGCTCATTCTACCCGGGTCAATAAATCCAGATAAGTCCATATACAAAGCAATGTATAGGTGGCATCACCAAGGGCTACGCGTTCGAGGGAAAATCTAACCTCTGATCTCATTGATTTTCACACAACATATATAGGCGCACATCTTATCCACTTAAGCTAATCCAGGTTCACATGCCCTTGTATTATTAAAATGAATTTAAAGTTACTAGATTTCTCTATGTGATATTGCAATTCATTATATAAAATTCATTCGTTTTCATTGATCCGTACCAAACGTGTCCTTAACATATTAAGTTTACTTTATATGATAAAGGGTTTTGATATAATGACACTCGATTCTCAATGTTGAAACAAGAGATTCAGATTCAATTTTCACATTTACTCGTTCCTTCGGTGTATCCTCCTCAGCCTCTTCCATATACGGTAAGTGAGAAGAGGAACGGGGGCCGGAGAGGATAGGACCAATCAAGGGGGAAAATGAAACAGATCCAGAAAAGCCCATTGGCCAAGTTACAGCAGAACGTTGATATTAGCTACTAGGCAAATATCGACACCAGTTGGTTCACGTGATTTAAAATATTTTTTTCTTAAAAAATATTAAGATTAGAGTATTATAAATAAAAAAATTTACGATCGAAAGGTTTTTATTTAGTAATGCAAGTTAAAAACTAAAGAACCAAAAAATAAAAAGAAACCGACCAAGACCGACCAAAAAAACCCAAATTTTAGGCCCTACATGAAAGTTTGTTAGCTTTTGAAGGGGGGAAGCTGGCCTGGGAAGTCGGGCCCTGATCCAAAAAATCAACTGTCTTAGACCGCCCAAATTTCAAATATATTAAGTATATATTTTTTTATTTTTGGGTATTTATATTAAGAAAATAATTAAATTTTAATATGTTAGAGTAAAAAATATTATATTTTTATCCAAATAAATATTATATAACATAAATTTGATGTCCAAGTTTCATTAAATTTGTAAAACTTTTAAATTATTTAATTGAAATTCTAATCTCAACCTAAATGTATTCACAAGTCAGGGCCCAAAAAAACCACAGGAAAAAATTGCATCTGAAGAGTCGGTTTTCATAATCCTAAATAATTCTCAGTATGATTTCTTTATCTCGAAAAAATTAATTTGAAAAAGTCGGGGCCGGATTATTTACAAAGAAAACTCACCTGACCCCACCACTTTCACCCTTAGCTTTACTTTTTAATGGAATTAAAAGTGAATTAGAAAGGAAAAAAAAAAAAAAGCCTTAGGATGAACAGAAGAATATGAATGGGTTGAAGACCAAATCCAATTACCGGCGTATGACTGGGAATCGGTCCATGACATTAAGCCCATGGGCCTGGTCCCGGATTCATAAATAATTGAAGGAAAATACCAGAAAGTCACATTAGGAATTGCTGCTTAGTACGGCATAAAAAATTAGTTTTGGCAGCAATCGAATTTTAAGTTACATAATGCATCAGAACGCACAAAATTATTCCTTTCATCTCATATAAATATCCTTGGCCGTACCTTTTCTCGATTACAATTTTTTACTTCTTTTTGTTCTCGGTAAATTGTACGGGCGGTACATTTTCTTTTGGAAATATTTAATGTTGGTACATTAACTTTTTTTCATTTCACTTTAGTACATTACCTTTCCAAACTGTTTCTTAACGGTGCATTCTGTCAATTTCGCTTGACTCCGTTAAATATTACTGACATGGTAATCCAATGTGGATGCCACGCGAGCATAAGTATTGATCTAGCATGCCACAAAATATTTTAAATGAAATAAAGATAAAACATTCAACAAATATATAGGAAATAATAAAAATATATATATAAATTTAAAAATATATAGAAACTAATAAAAATTAAAAATATATAGAAAATAATAAAAAATTTTAAAAATATACAGAAAAATGATAAAAATTTTAAAAGTATATAGAAAATAATAAAAATTAAAGATTTTAAAATAAAAAATTAGAAAACATAAAGAAAATAATAAAAAATAAAAAATATATAGAAAACAATAAATATTTTAAAAATATATAGAAAATAATAAGAATATTTATAAAAAATTTAAAAAATATACATAAAATAATAAAAAAAATTAAAAAATTAAAAATATATAGAAAAATATAAAAAATTATAAAATATAGAAAATGGTTAAAAATTTTAAAAATATATAGAAAGTTATATGTAGCAAACTAATAAAAATTAAAATTTAATAATAAAAATTCAAAAAATATGTAGAAATATTTCAAAATAAAAAATTATGAAAATAATAAAAAATTATAACAGAAAATAATAAAAAAATATATAGAAAATAAGAAAAAATTTAAAATAATAAAAAAGTTTAAAATCTTCAAAAAAATTTAAAGTATGGAGCCACTGAATTTGAAATTACTGCCAAAGTTGGTCTGGACCCGCTGGACGACATCGTTGAAGGTTATGTTGAGGCCAACCAACTCTCTCAACATCATGTGTAGCACCTGTAATTTCTTTGGGTCGGCTACCATTTTTTTAAACTCTGTCATCTCTTCTCTTTGCTCATCTTCTCCATTTTTTACTAGTGTCCATCTTTTTCGTGGACGCTTACATCTACTTTGTTTGGCTGGTCTCAACATGACCTTCAGCGATGTCGTCCAACAGGTCCAGACCGAGTTTGGTAGCAATTTCAAATTGGTGGCTCCCCAATTTAAAAATTTTTATTATTTTCTATATATTTTTAAAATTTTTTCATCATTTTCTACAATTTTTAATTTTTATCCTTTTATATATTTTTATTTTTTACTTTTATTATTTTATATATATTTAAAATTTTTATTATTTTTTATAAACATTTTTATGATTTTCTATATATTTTACAATTTTTTATTTTTCTATATATTTTTAATTTTTATTATTTTCTTTATGTTTTTAAAATTTTTATCATTTTCCTTTTTTTAAAATTTTATTATTTTCTATATATTTTTTAAATTTTATCATTTTTCTATATTTTTAAAATTTTTTATTATTTTCTATATATTTTTAAATGTTAAATTTTAAAAAAATTTTATTATTTTCTATATATATTTAAATTATATTTTTTATTATTTCATATATATTTGTTAAATTTTTTATCTTTATTTCATTTAAAATATTTTGTGACATATCAGATCAGTATTTATGCAAGCATGACATTCACATTGGATTGTCACATCAGAAACATTTAAGAGTGTCAAGCCGAAATTGACAGAATGTACCATAAAGAAATAGTTTGGAAAGAAAATGTACCAAAGTGAAACGAAAAAAATTAATGTACCAATATGAAATATTTCCAAAAGAAACTACACGACCCGTGCAATTTACCCTTTTGTTTTAAATTAATTTTGGCCACAAATAAAAAAGGAGAAAGCCTATAGGATGCAATGGTGGTGCCACGTTAGTATTACCGCATGATATCTTGGGCCAATAAGAGTTTGCCATATCTGTAATTCCATGATAATAAATTTAGGTTGTAAAATTTATATTCATACCTTTTTTTTCATACTAAGAGACTAAAACTTTAAAAATCCCTAAAAATCGATACTCGATAATTCTCAGCATCCTCTTCATTTTTTCATCAATCTATGTCGAAATTTCTTAGATTTTTAAATTTTTATTTAAGTTTTTAGTTTTTTTAATTTCTTAGCGTGAAAAGGAAAAGTCTTAAATAAATGTTTTTGTAACCTAAATTTCTAACAATAGAATTGCAAATGTGTTGAACTCTTATTGGCTCGTGACTTTACGTGACATTGTTGATATGATATCGCGGTCGCATGGAAGACTTTCCACATAAAGAGGAAAAGGAATAGGCAATTCGAGAGAAAGGAAACGAGCTCTAGAGGAGTCTAAGGAGACTTCAAATTGGAACGGAGTATAAATTGAAGACATTCGAGCTGTGGAGAGGTGAATTGTTATATCTAAATTGCTTATTTTAAGTTTTTATTTTTTAGTTATAAAAGTGGCTCATGGGCTAAAAAGGATCAAAGAAAAAAAGAGGAAATATAAGCACGTCGAAAAAATTAAAATTGAATTCTAAATCTCTGCAATCTTGGATGAGAAGTGATATTATTTTACTAAACTTTATTTTTTTTCATTTGTATCTTCATGTAGCTTTTCCAAGTGGCTCAAGCGCTAAAAGGGATAGAGAAAAAAGGGCTATAAGGATACCAAGAAGATGAAAATTGAATTTCAAACCTCTAAGTTCTAAGATGAGAGTGATATCTGTGAAATTTCCACCCAATCTATAGGTAATGTAATCTGTCAACGGTCCGCTCATAACAACACAATATTTCACAATAGCATTGTGGTAAACCTTATTTTTTAAAAAAAAAATTATATTTGGTATTTCATTTCCAAATTGAATTGTACATAAGTGTCACATAGAGCATGCTTCTTATTTATTCTCTTCTAAACAATATGCACGGCCTCGAATCACGTCGATTATTTTTTGCCGCAATTCTATCGATAATTTATTAATGATGAACAACAATTTTGTTAAAAAGTGCACGAAAATTCTGCCAATAAACAAGGAATTTCTCGCATTGGTAGTGAGATAAGTCCCAAGACCTCTGCCATGTTTTGTTCATTGTCGGTGTAGGAAAATACGATCCGCCCATCTGAACCTAATCGACTTAACCCGAACCCAACTCAATTAGAGAGTGTCTTCTCTCTAATAGATGCGTTACTTCAACGAAGGGTCACATTCGTTGTGAAAGACCATGACTTCTCATTCTCATGTAACTACCTATAAACAAAAGAAATGATGAATGGCCAAAATGAATGAATGCATGAGATTCACGTGAGAGGAGAAGTTCAAGAAAGAAAATAGAGAAAGATCGGGTTACGTGTTGCTCCCATACGAGATCGGGTTACGTGCTGTGAATTGTGATTGGTTCTCGCTCGACTACGTAGTGAGGATCCACCGCCGATCTATTTTGTTCGTGAAGGTTACCGGTACGTGATTCGATCCCATACAACGATCCTGAAGAATTATAAGGTATGCCGACAACCCATCTCGTTATTACGATATGTATGAATATGGATTCCTTCTATACGATATATGTATATGTTTGAAATCCATCATTATTGTGGTAAAATTCCAACATTGGTATCAGAGCCATAGAGATCGTTTCCGTATCAATATATATCATGAATCAAAGTAGATGAATAGTAGGCCAGTTCTGTGATTGCTGATCCTGTTTTGATGTCGATATTTTCTGGGGTGAATTTTTATATTGTTAGATTCCTTGTTTCAATACGATTTCAACGATATATTATATGCCTCATTTCGATATCGTATGACAAAGTTATGATTATTTAAAGTTTTGGACCGGATCAAAATATTTCTGGGTGTTGAGAACACCTAGAACAAGTCCAGAACCTAGGCTACTCTCGGAAGGGAGAGTGTGGCTCACCCCTAGATCCGATTGAGAAACCGAAAGTTGCAACGGACTCCACTCGCCGAGTGGGAGTGGACGGCATCACGCACTCGCTGGTAAGAGGCCGGTAAGTTGGAGCGTGAAGCACACACTCTGGCCACGGAGAGTAGAAATACGAAGAAAATAGGTTGTACTATCAACCTCATGCGCGCAATGGCGCAATTTGCGGCCGTATGAACTGCTCCGATGCTTGATCATCGAGTCATTTTCACCGCTGCAATTCTGACACGATTTTATATGTTTGATAATTTTTTTTTTCAAAGTTTTTCAACAATCAGAAGAGGTCAGAATAATTTCCAAAAATGTAGAAATGGTAAATACACATTTTTTTTTAAGTCTCGCCCAATATCTAAAGCACGTGATATTTTTATGAGGTGAAATTTTTTATGTAGATTCCTGAACACTAGAGGAGCATCATGGAATTTTTTGAAAAATTTTAGATGCCGATAACAATTATTATTATTTAATAATTGAATTTATGTTATAAATTCAGATTAAATTTATTGTAATCCAAAAAATTATGAAAATTTTTTCTGGAGAACTTTACCCAGAAAGAATCTTTCTGGAGTTTTTTGGATTTTATAACTGAGTTACATATTTTCCATAGTGTTAATCGCTTTTTAGTTGCTTGATTAATTAGGAAAAATATCACAACATTCTGGAAAATTACGAAAATTTTTCATGAGTATCAGCAATATGTCAGAAATGTTTAAGAGTGATTTCTGATTTTTTGCATTGTGTTTGATAATTTTCTTGATTTAAATCATATATGGTTAATTGATTGATTAAGAAAATTACCATAATATTCCGAAAACTTAGAATAAATTGAAACAAGTATGATGTGCATTTAATGATTTGTTGCATATTATATTTTGTGGGAGATTTTTTCGAGTGAATTAATTTCGCTCCAAAATAAATTTATGTATGATAATTAAATTTATTGATAGATGTGGTCAAGGGAATGTGAGTGATGATTAGGAGCACTGCGAATTTTTGATCTCGCACCTTTGATTATTTCTGTTAGTTGTTTAGATTGTTGCTACATCAATTTTGTGATTGTTTGTGCTAATTATGAAAATATCTATGCGCATGTAAAATAGATTTAGCAATGGCATCAAAGTCTATTGTCGCTGATTTGATGAAGGGTGAGAAACTGGATGGCGACAATTATGACATTTGGCGCCGGAAAATTCAGTATCTCCTGGATGAGCAGGAAGTCTTGGAGACTTTGGACCAGGCTATGAATGTGCCTGAAAAAGGTGATGCACCTCAGCACCAACGAGACCTTGATGCCTACCAGAGTTGGCTCAAGAAGGACCGTTGTGCGCGCTTTACTATGTTAAGCAGCATGCATAACGATCTAATTGGTGAGTTTGAGATGTATCCAACTGCTCACGAAATGTGGGAGGCCCTCAAATCCAAGTTCGGTGTGATGTCCCTCACCAAACTCCGGGAATTGAACATGAGGTTCGATTCCTGTGTCAAAAGGTCAGATCAAACCATGAAGCAGCATCTCCGATGCATGGCTACTATGATCCGAGATCTTAAGTCTGGTGGAGTGACCCTTTCTGATGAGCAGCAGGTCCAGGCAGTGATTAGATCACTACCTAGTTCCTGGGAGCACATGAAAGCAAATATGACCCACAACGAAAATGTCAAAATGTTTGATGACATTCGTCGCCATTTAGAGCTGGAGGACGAGCGCCTAAAGGCTGCTAAGCCCAATTCGGAGGCTAATGTAGTGGCCTCTAGTTCGCGAAAGGCTTCTGGGCCAAAACGTAAGCGAGCTGGAGGTGCTCCTAAAAACCAGGGCGAACCTGCGCCCAAGAAAGGCAAGTCCACCAAGCGCAAGAGAGGAAAGCGTGGTGGAAAGAAAGACCTAAATAAAGTCAAGTGCTATAACTGTCAGAAAATTGGACACTTTGCTCGTGACTGTGTTGAAGCAAAGAAGGTACTTATAAATCCTTGTTCTCGCCCTAAATGTTTTATGGTCACTGATGGTTCAGCTGCTAATCCTACTCCTTTGTGGATTGTGGATTCAGGCGCAACCGACCACCTAGCAAGGAGTCGAGATGGGTTCGTGGAGTATCGCCGAGTCCCTGTCGGAAGAAAGGTGCATATGGGAAATAGTTCGAGTGTGCAAGTGCTTGGAATCGGCACTTACAAGCTCAATCTGCGAGGTGGTCGCACACTATATCTCCATGATGTCCTTCATACTCCTGAGATCCGGCGAAACCTCTTATCAGTTATGGTCATGTTAGGTCTTGGATTTAAATTTGTTTTTGAGGACTCATCTGTGAGCATTTTTCTTGGTGACATTTTCTATGGCAGTGGCTTTATTTCAGATGGTTTGATGGTTTTAGACATTGATTATTATGAGAATAAAAATGTCGATTCCTTTTCTTTAATTGCTTCGAGTAATAATGATGTTTGCACTAATACAATTAGATGGCACGCTAGATTAGGCCATGTAGGCTTAAATCGAATGACCAGACTTGCTAGAGAAGGTCTTTTAGGCCCTCTCGCAAAGGTTAGCATGCCAACTTGTGAACATTGTCTTGAAGGAAAGGCAACCAGAAAACCGTTTGGTAAAGCTAAAAGGGCATCTGTTCCATTACAATTAGTTCACTCAGATATTTGCGGACCAATGAATGTGAGAGCACGTTCTGGTGCATATTATTTCATCACATTTATAGACGACTATACACGATTTGGTCACATCTACTTGATCTCCCATAAGTCTGAAGCATTGAATTGCTTTGGAAAATATATGAATTTGGTTGAGAATCAATTAGATAAGAGAATTAAAGCTCTCAGAACTGACCGAGGACGTGAGTACCTATCGGAGCAATTTAAGAGGCTCTGTGATGAAAAGGGAATTGATAGACAATTAACAATACCAGGAACTCCACAACAAAATGGAGTGGCAGAAAGGAGGAATAGAACCCTCCTGGATATGGTTAGGTCTATGATGGCGCAAGCTAACTTGCCTATCTCCTATTGGGGAGATGCGCTATTGACTGCTGCCTATGTACTTAATCGCGTGCCTTCCAAATCAGTTCCTAAAACCCCGTACGAGTTATGGACGGGCGAAAAACCTATTTTAGAACATTTGCGGCCATGGGGTTCGGCAGCATACGTGCACAATGCTTCTCATAAGTATGGGAAGTTAGGACCTAGAGGTCGGAAGTGTATCTTTATTAGATATTCCGAACATTCTAAGGGATACGTGTTCATTGGTGAGAATGCTGACGGAACTGTCTCTGAAATTGAGTCAAGAGACGTGGATTTTTTGGAGGACGAATTCCCAAGCAGGGGTGAGGTTTCAAAAGAGATTGAATTATATGAAAAAGAGGAATCCATACAAGGCGCTCTAGATAAGCTGGTAGAGGATGAGGAATCAGTTCCTCCACCTCCTGGGAATAGTGGGAGTGACTTAATAGCTGATGAACCTAGTTCATCGGAGAGAATTCTGCCCGAACCTCAACCGCGAAGAAGCAAACGTGGAAATATTCCCCGTCGCCAATTCGAGGTCGAAGGAGATGCTTTCACGATTGCTATGCAAGATGATGCAGAGCCTAAATCTGTGAAAGAGGCTCTCTCATCTTCCGCAAGTAAAGAGTGGACGAATGCAATGAACGAAGAGATGGAGTCCATGAGGACCAACCATGTCTGGGACTTGGTTGATCTTCCACCTGGACATAAGACGGTTGGGAACAAGTGGATCCTAAAAGTCAAACGGAAGGCGGATGGTTCTATCGATAGATACAAGGCTCGCCTAGTAGCAAAAGGCTATACCCAAAAAGAAGGTGTGGATTACGAAGAAACATTTTCCCCAGTGGTTAGGTTTGCTTCGATCCGCATCATTCTAGCCATTGTCGCACATTTGGATCTTGAACTACATCAGATGGACGTTAAAACTGCATTTCTCAATGGAGAACTGGATGAGGAGATCTATATGGATCAACCTGAAGGTTTCGTGGCACAAGGTCAGGAGCGCAAAGTCTGCAAGCTCAAAGGTCCTTGTATGGCCTGAAACAATCATCCAGACAGTGGTATATTCGATTTCATCGAGCCATTACATCCTACGGGTTTACGATGAATGAGAAGGATCACTGTGTGTATATGAAACGCTCCAAGGGAAGTTTCTTGATCCTATCATTGTATGTTGATGACGTTCTAATGGCTGGAAATGACATGCAAATGCTTGTCAAAGCTAAGGAGTGGCTATCTGCCAAATTTGACATGAAAGATATGGGTGAGGCAGATTACGTACTCGGGATTAAGATCCTACGAGATCGCTCAAAGAAACTTTTGGGATTGTCCCAAGAGAATTACATTCAGAAAATTCTTGAGCGATTTCAAATGCACAATTGTAAGCCATGTGACACTCCTGTAGCTAAGGGTGAAAGGTTGAGTCTTGACATGTGCCCGAAGACCATAGAGGAGAAGCAACGCATGACACATGTCCCTTATGCTAGCGCAGTGGGAAGCCTGATGTATGCTATGATGTGTACTCGGCCTGACATATGTTATGCTGTTGGCTTGGTCAGTCGATTCCAGTCTAACCCAGGCTCTGCTCACTGGAAAGCAGTAAAGAGGATACTTCGCTATTTAAAAGGCACAATAGACTACATGCTGTGCTATCAGGGCACTAAGCTGAATCCAGTCGGATACAGTGATGCTGATTGGGCTGGAGACGTGGATGAACGGAAGTCAACTAACGGATATTTTTCTTACTGAATGGAGGTGCCGTGACTTGGGCCAGCAAGAAACAAACCTGCACAGCCTTGTCCACAATGGAAGCAGAGTTTGTTGCGTGTTCTGCTGCTGTGCAAGAAGCCATTTGGCTAAGACGTTTTCTGCATGATCTCAATGTCAAGAAAGATGATTCGGATCCAATGACGATACATTGTGATAGCATGGCTGCATTGGCCTATGCTAAGGATCCGAAATATCACGACAAGACAAAGCACATAGAGATCAGATATAACTTCATCATAGATATGATTGCGCAGAAGGAAGTGGTCCTGATGTACATTCCTACGAGTCAAATGATTGCAGATCCCCTAACTAAACCTATAACTACAAAGAGTTTTAGGGCTCATGTAAGGGCAGTAGGACTTTGTGGCTCATGATCCAAACAGTGGATCATTTCGTTTCTACATGACATTTGTTGTTATCAAATATTTTCAACTAATGCATGATTTGTCTACGATTTAATTATGCATTTTGTGAGGTAATTAGCACGAAACAAAGATAGTATGTCAACAGGCTTAAAATTGGCTCTCTCACATGAGCAATTGCCCTTGGCGCCTGTTAGGGCGAGCAAGGATGAGATGAATACGGTACACTCTCAGCACCTATGTGGTGTGGGAGGATGAAATTTGAGATACCATTGTGTCGCCTCAGATTGAGTCGAGATGAGGTCTTAAATTCTTGACCGGAATGAATACCCCACTCTATTCATTATGCCTGATATTAATAGTCAGATGTGAGACCTTAGTTATGGCGTCTTGAAAGGCGAGCTGACAGAGGACTCAAGTTAGGCGCTTAAGAAGTGACTGAACTAAGATCTGTATGGTGTTTAATAAAGAGCTTGACATACACTCTGAAAAAGAGTAGCTCCACCATAGCATGTATTTCATACTACATGCACTAAAGCGGCCTATTTAGGAAATGGATGAATGAATCCCTACTTCATCATTGTGTGAGTCCTAAATAATTTTATAAGTGCCCTTAGTCACTTTTGACTATATCACAAAGTAAGGGACTGATGATCGCTACTTTGGCGTGTTACCTATGGTCATGAATGATTCGGCCGGCTGGGGCACTGCTGGGAAAGCAATCGGTTTCGAATGGAGTGATGTGAGGGCGAAGGGAAGACTATTTCAATCTCATCGATAGTTTTGTGTTCAAGGACGTCCCTATTATGTAACTAATTGAGTAGTTTGTACATAATTGTGAATACAGAAATGAGTGGTTGAGTATGCTCTTTTTTTTTTTTGAGGGATTAGAGATACTTGGCTTGATGTGATACGAAATTAGTCTAGGGCACTCGAGACACTTATTTTTCATAGGGTGGATGCCTCTATGCTGGCTCTAGCGAGTTTCTAGTATAGAGCTCCCCGTTTTTTCGTGTGCTCGGCGGTCGCACGGCACATCTACCTGTATGAACCATTCTCTAATGGTTGTGAGCAATACAATGTCGATACGGTTCCCCAAGTGCGAGTGGGAGATGTAGGAAAATACGATCCGCCCATGTGAACCTAATCGACTTAACCCGAACCCAACTCAATTAGAGAGTGTCTTCTCTCTAATAGATGCGTTACTTCAACGAAGGGTCACATTCGTTGTGAAAGACCATGACTTTTCATTCTCATGTAACTACCTATAAACAAAAGAAATGATGAATGGCCAAAATGAATGAATGCATGAGATTCACGTGAGAGAGAAGTTCAAGAAAGAAAAAGAGAAAGATCGGGTTACGTTGTGCTCCCCATACGAGATCGGGTTACGTGCTGTGAATTGTGATGGTTCTCGCTCGACTACGTAGTGAGGATCCACCGCCGATCTATTTTGTTCGTGAAGGTTACCGGTACGTGATTCGATCCCATACAACGATCCTGAAGAATTATAAGGTATGCCGACAACCCATCTCGTTATTACGATATGTATGAATATGGATTCCTTCTATACGATATATGTATATGTTTGAAATCCATCATTATTGTGGTAAAATTCCAACAGTCGGATTAGTATCCGGCATGCTTCTTGGCAGAGAAAATACTAATTGATAGGATGGTTCATCGAGGATGGGACATAGAAAAGTCGTCGGACGGCATAATTCGTGAACATGACAACACGCGTGACAAAATCAATATGTTCCGGGGTACTGTAATCTCATCCATGACGTTAAATATCATATCGATCACATAAAAAAAAAAGTAATAATGAGTTTATGATAGAACTAGATATCATTACTTGATAATTTAGACTTTTAGGCGGAGACAGATCCAACTTCTTCTTAAGCCAACCAATAATAATATAATTTATATAAGCACTCTGACCACAACAATATTGTCTCTGTCTCTATCTCTGTCAGTCTTCTCTAGGCTCAGTCGTCAATTTCGCTAACGGTTCGCTTGTAAAAATAATTCAACCCGTTATATGTTAGCCACTCGAGAGATTCTTACAGGAGCTCAGTTTACCACATCATCCATGAGCTCATCCAATGAATGCTTAATACGTTATCATAAAATACCGCATGACATTTTTCTATCTACTAATAATATTCATTTGTTAAACTTGATTTGAAATATTTTATTGACTTATTAAATATTCATTAGTTAAGTTTACCATATTATCCACGAGCTCAGCTCATTTAGGACTTGTTTGGATTGTGGTTTATGGAAGCTTATGGAGGGGAGGGTTATGGAGATGCACCTCTAACCCATATTTGACTAATAGGAGGTTTATGAATGTTTATAAGGGTGCAAGTTCAACTCTTATTTGAAAAATTGAAATAGGAAGACTATAGAGATTTATGGAGGTTTATGCAGGGTTATCTCAACCCTTCATAACTCTCCATGGCCTCCGCATCCAAAAACCTACATAACCCTCTACCGTCATAAATATTCATAACCCTCCCCTCCATAAATCTCGTCACCGTTGAATCCAAGCAAGTCCTTATAAATTTCTCTGGACATACTTACTCGGAAACTTCCGCTATATCTCTCATAAGGAAAAAAAAAACGCGCTTTCTCATAAGAACACGCTTTCTCATGCTATCTTTTTTACGCTAAATTGAAAACGAAGGCCAGAAAGACACAAAAACATATGGAGAGACTAGAATCGATGTCACTTTTATCTTTTTTACGCTCAATTGAAAACGAAGGCGAGAAAGATGCAAAAACACATGGAGAGACTAGAATCGATGTCACTGTCTTTAAGTCTTCAAGAAAGGGGGACCCTTGGATTCATGAGCTTTAGACTAACTAATTGCAGCAACTGTTTGATATTTTCAAACATGACAAAGGGAAAAAGAGAGCTACATTAACCAACATGAACACATATCAGTTAAGATGATAAGACCTGTCTTTTTCTAAGTTAAAGTCTCATATTTGAGTAAAAAAAATGCTGGGAGAGGTTTACTATATTCGTGAGCTGACCTGCCTAGTTGCCTAAATTTATATTAGTTAAGATTTATTAAATTTTTAAATATAAATAATGTACGGACGGAAAAAGAAAGGCACGTTCAAATGCCCCCAAAAGTTCATTATAAAAAAAAAAGGGCCCCCGAAAGAGATCAATTAATTTGCTTTTATGATTTCGTAAGGAACACGAGATAATTTTCTAGGTGTGTTCTGATTGGTGCTGACTTGGGGTATATACTTCAAAGATGCCCAGGTGATTCCTTCATCCTTTTATTCTAGTCACAGTCGACATTAATAAAATTATAAGGGAATGAAAATATAAAAATATTTAAAAAAAAAAAGGAATGAATGGCTCGAAGTTCGCGTACGAGAATTAAACTCAGCGCCCCTTTCCCGTATAGAATTGTTTGAATTGTTAGCATGGTCAGGACATCAAGTTATTATATTATTATTAATAAATATATCCATCTAAAAGATTATACTAATAGATATTGGTATTCAATCCTCGTATCAACTCAGGAGGATTCTACCATGTTAAATTATTGACTATCCGCTTAGCACTTAGCTATTGACGGGCAATTCAGACCTTTTTTTCTAAAATTACCGGGTCCTGGTTGTTTTCGATCCGGTTATTTATGTTAAAAAACCATCTCAAAAACCATTTAGGAATTATGAAAATCACCTACTTTGAATTCGATTTTTCAGGAAAGTTTTTCCTGGTTTTGACTTTTATTTTAATAATATATTAAATACAAAAATAATAAAATAAAATTCATTATAATAAATGAGAAACAATAATTATAAATATTGTAGTGTATTAAAAAATAAAATACATAAACACGAATAAATATTCAAGTTTTAAAATATTAAATATATTTTTTTATTGTCAAAATTTAGTAATAAAATAGTTTGTTATATATAATATAAAATTTAAAATAATTTCCAGTTCAGTTCCAGGCCCCGCCGGATTTTTCTAGTCAAGGCCCAAATTTTTCGATCCTTTTTTCACATTAAAATCTTTTTTGAAGTTATCCAAGACCCATAAATCTAGTTTTTTATGTTCTGGTTAGGTTGATTTTTTCGATTTTTTGAGTTTTCGATTTTTAACTTATACCCCTACTTAGCGGGGCTTATACAACTCCCCTAACAAATGATTCTTGATTTATATTCGAGATGGTTGGACTTAAAATGCTCACATATAATTCTATGGATTAGTTCAAATAGATAGGATATGCGTACAACTCATGAGAAATTTACAAAGTCGGAGGTCTAAATCTCTTTAAGCGCATAGCCCTCGGTGAGATCACATATACATGTATTTTGCACATGAATTAACTTGAATCCATGAGCCTGTAACATGTTAATGGGTGCAGGGCGATAAACTCACCATTATCAAAAAATAAAAATAAAACGGTCACAGTATATCAGTGCTAGCGAATTTTATAAGAGACTAATCACACATCCACCTCAATGTATACCAGATGCATAGAAGTATCTAATCTTTATAAATCTAAAATTATCTTTTCACGCAATCGATTTGAGATTTAATAATAAGAATAATGCCATTGCAGTAAATCCTGTCCTGCCCAAGTAGTCCTCTCGTATAGCAGGCCTGCGACGTTTATATATGCGGGCTACACATTAGCCGTCGGATGTCCGTCATCCCTGAGCAGCGAAGCTCCTCCAGAGAGAGAAGAAGATATCGGTAAGTCTCTCTCTCTCTCTCTCTCTGTGAATGAAGCATTTTTATTTCTTCTTCTTTTCTTTGTATAGTCTTGTAAAAATGTTAGCTTGTCGAATTGACCCCACAGGTGCCCGGATTTCATCAGATGAACAAACCTGACTTTCTGCTGCACGTTTTCATGCAGACAAAACTATCTCTCTTGTTTACGATTCTTTCTTTTAATGATTCGAAGTATACCATTGCCGTAGGACCAAAGTATGGTTCTTTTTCCTCTGTGGCTGCCACTGTTCTTTCCCTGAGCAAAGCTTTTATTTCCTTAGTTTTAAAGGTCTCCAACACTCCAAACCTAAATGTTGGAAAAAAAGTATGTGGGAATTCCTGCCAAACTACCATCCACCCAAGTTCTCAAACGCTTCTTAACACTAATTGGAATTCGGTGCATACCACCTACTATCTGGAAGCCGATGGCCCCGACTAGTCTATGTTTGAGTGAATCGGCCACCATGGGATAGAGCCTTACTAGTATGAATCTTCTTCATTCACAATACTTGAATCCGATACATGTTTGATGGAAAAAGATGTCTTACAATTTACTTACTCATATTGGTAAAAAAAAAATAATTAAAAAAATAAAGGTTGGGATTTTTATAAGATAGACCTGGAGTAGTAAGTGTTAAATTTTCGATTAGCAATTGATCGATGCTTCCCGGAGCTGATACAAAACTTTTTGATAATTCATGTTAAGAAATCACCTTGACCCAAAATCGAAGAATAAAAATCGTGATCATGACCCAGCAGCTTGAACTAAACTAGATTATCAAATTTTATATGGAGTCAACTTATATGCAAGTCATTGGCGTATGCTGGATTTAGATGCATCTATGGACAGAGTAGTTGAAACATCTGTTCAAAGATAATCCCTAGGCGAAAAACAACAATCACATAAGTTTTTTCCCTTTGTTAATGAGTTAATCCCACATCGGACAAATAGACAATTGAAACCTGATTTATAAGAGAGCGGGTACCCCATCTTATCAGATTGAGCTGTTGGAATGAATAGGATCTAACCTTTTGTGGGTCAAGTGGAAATTTCATATAATATTAGAGCGGAATGGTCCTGAACTCACATCATGTTGGACCCGAGTGTGGAGCTCGTGTCTCATAAGCCTGAGACCGGAAGAAAAATATTCGGCTCGAGGTTAGTTGTTAGCCCGAGGACACAGAGAGAAGGCCGCTGGTGGTATTATCCCCCCTCACCCGAGATCGGAAGTCCAGCTCGAGGTCGTTATTGGGAGCGGGTGTTTAAGAACATGTTGTTTACGTGAGGGCGGTGGTTAAGATATATAGATCCCACATCGGAGAATTATTTAATTAAAATCTATGTTTATAAGAGGATCGGATACCACCATCCAATAGTTTGCTTCAAGTGGAAATTTCAAATGGTATCAGAGTCA
>CM075296.1:6371762-6529584 GCA_037672795.1 Lagerstroemia speciosa
TGTTTCCTCTGTTTTCCAGCTTCTATCCATCTTGGTTCCGTGAGTCGGGGTCCACTTTCTTGGCCCGGTTGGTTCTTCATTAAACACCTATATAAATAAAAAGTCCGGAAGTACCAACATTCTTGGAAGAAAATTTGAATTAATTATTATAACTGATTTCACTCAACAAAGGGAAAAACAACCAATCATGTGTTAAAATCTCATAAAACTCGAACAACTTACTTGAATCTAGGCCAAAAAATAAGTTCAAATAAGCATATTTATATAATTAACACACCCCCAACCTAGATTCTTGCTCGTCCTCGAGTAAGACAATTAGATTCCTAGCAAGCACACAAACACACACAAATTTCTCCACTCAATCGTAATGGTTTTGGCCCCTTAGAGATCTCAAGAATGGCTCTTAATCTTCCACTCGATCTTCAATTTGATTGCTCCACACTTTGGATGTCAAAATTTTCTAAAATCTGTCTTCACCCGTGTTATGTTAGTGCAAACACTCTTACAAAGTTCAAGCACCCAATTTGCAACCTAGTTGGTCAAGCACACAATCAAGAGACTTGAACACTCACAAAGACATTGCCTCTTTGCATTTCCGCTCGTTTCTTTCTCCACTCTTTTCTTCTTTGGTGGTGCACGACTCTGGGTGTCATGTCCATAGCTAGGCCGTGTAGCGAGGAATCAATCAATGGCTCCCGTCCCAATTGGGCAAGGCATTAGGTTTTAAGATACCCCTACGGATCTATCCTCGAGTTGACTAATGGACTATCCACCACGAGCACATGCCGGGCCTTTTGCGTGTGCTTTTCGCACTAAATGCCGCTCAAGCCCGTACAGTGGTGCTCAGAGCCTTGGCACATCTTTCATTTAAGCTCACATATGCACTCTTATAAGATTTTTTTTTTCTTTCTGCTAGCTCATGCATAATATTTCTTTTTCTTTTCTTTTTCTCTTTTTTTTTTTGGTAGGATATCAAAGTTTATGTTCTTACCTACTCTCATGTGAGCCATACAACTAAGCAACGTCAAGGGAATTTAAGCTATCCCTAAAGTAAGAGTGTCGTGAAAATAATGAGGTTCAGACATGATCAATTTTTTTTCAAATACATCCTAAGCACGTTGCAATCTCAAATCCGATCGAGTTTAAAAAATTTTAAGCCACTAATTATCATCATTGAACAAGGGCTAACCATTTGTCATGAGTGGATTAATTCATTGGTGCGACACACCTATAACATGCCTAAGATGGAATGTGAACTAAAAAAATCTGGCACCCCTAAATGCATGCAACTTACTCTATCAAATGCAAGCAATCAAATTAAGCATAAAAAAAATTAAATAATTAAGGCAAGCTCCCCCAAACCTAGATCTAGCATTGTAATCCAACATAATGTAATGTATGAAAGAATTAGAGATAAAAAGAATACTTGCCTAGAGTGAAGTATGTCTCCCCCTTGATTGGTGAGCACTTGATTCTCCCTTGATTGCCACTTGAGCTCCTCTTGTAGTTGTTCAACTCGCTTTTAAATTCTTGATGAAGGAAACTCGACAATCTTCCATATAAATCAACCCCTTTATAGGACTCTTGACTGTTGGAGGTGGCCCATAGGTTCCCTTGATGGACATTGGCAATTGCAAAACTTTGAGGACAATTTGCTTCGTTGCCATTGATTTAGGCTCTAACAACTGGAGACACCAAGAAAATCCATGCACTCATTTTGCTCATCAAAGGCCCATGTGACATCTGATAGCTCCTCATATTGCTTCTCATTGCATGCCTCGTCGGTCAACATAATGAAACAATTATTAGCTAAATAATTTTCCATGAATAAAGCTTCATTACCTTCAATAAGATTGGCATGGGCTGAATAAGGTCTCGAGGTTGCAACTTTGAGCGTCTAGTTCCTCTTCACTTAATTTGGTGGTTGTGCAATTGACATCGTCTCCTCTTCATCAATCCAAGTGCTTGTAGCATCATCCTCATCTTGAAAAAAATCAATATCATTATCTCGTACCTCCACGGAAGATGTGCCACATGAATTCTTGTTTCTTCTTCAGAGGTCGCGACTCTGGGGTCGCGACTCTTCTGTTCTGGAAATTTGGGTCGTGACTTGGGGTCGCGACCTCTCTGTCTCAACATTGTGCATCAACTCTGTTTCACTCCAAAAAGAGATCATCTCTTCTTGATCGCTGCCTTGTTCTTGTGGATTGATTTTCATGTCGCTCGACAAGACTTCTTGAGGTTGGGAATTGAGGGCTTGAGCTAGTTGGCCTAATTGAATCTCCATATTGCGCATCTGCATTTGTAAGACAACAGTTGATTAGAATTGGCTTGAACAATAGCATTAGTAGCTTGAGAGGAATTCATGAAGCTAATTAAAATTTCTTCAAGCCTAGAAAGACGATCTGAAGTTTGTTGTTCATTGAAAACTTGTTGATGCACAAAACTTGTTGTTGAAGACTTTGTGAGGAGTTCATGAAATTGTTGAGCGCCTCTTCGAGCCTAGGAAGAGATCGTGGCTTGAAAATTGTTGATTTATCAACCATCATTGGGGTAACTTCTGCATCCTTCATGCATATCATAAGAAGAGTTATCATATAGTTATCATCAAAATATTCATGGTTTATTATAATAAGGACAATCATTATTTAGGTGAAATTTTCCACAATAACAACATGAGATGCAATTTTCTTAAATTGATTATAACTGTTGTAATTGCATCCCCAAATTGTCCACCTAACGGATTGAAATTCTCTTCCATTAAATCCAACATCAGTGTAACACAAAAAAAAAAAAAAATATAATATAATATACAAAAGAAAAGAAAGAGATAGATTAGGAAAAAAATAAAATTACAAAATTACCTAGTCGAAGAAAATTGCTTAATTTAAGGTTAGCAAGAATGTGAACTTGGTCCCCGGCAACGGCGCCAAAAACTTGTTGCGACAAAATAGATAACCAAAAAGGCACGCAAGTATACGTATCGCTTCAAGTAATAAAGTGATGAATATCGAGATCGTTCCCATGAGGACCGTGTCAAATTCCACTAAACAATAATCTAAACAATTAATTCTAAGCTAGGCAAGTCGTAAATCGAGAAGACAATCAAAAAGCAAATTAGCAAATAAACAGAACTAGGAAGGAAATAATAATCAATTGATGTTTATGGACCTAGGGCTCACAACTTCCCTCAATCCCATTCCTAATCCCAAATTGACTCTCTACATGTAATTGATTGCTTGGTTATTATCCTAGGGTTTTATATCTCCTTACCTGCCTCTCGGCTTAATAAGAACGTACTTCTAGGACGATGTTAACCACTCTATCTCTAGGCAATCAACATTAAGAAGTCCATTGAGCTCGAACCCTAATTTGGATACCTAGGGTGATAGGCTAATCTCTCGATACTTCTCACAAATAATCCCGACCTCTCGGCGTGAATTATCCTAAGTTATACTATCTCTGGCATGATTACGACTTCGTCTCTCGAGTTCATCGAATCTCCTAATCGATCTAATGGGTGATCAGGCCACTAGAAAGCATTAAGGACGAGAATAGTATAAATAACATAAGTGCAACCAATTGACATGCAAAGAGAGAATTAAGATTAAGAAATTAGAAAGAGTTTCATTGCTCGCCCTAGGAAATAGGGAATTAGTTCATAATGAAATTAAGAGAAAATACCAAGAAAAGATTCGAGTACACCATGACTAAGGAAAGGAAAGAGGAAAGAAAGAGAAAACTCTTGGATGATTCGAAGTTGATCTCTCGATCCCCGAAGTTGTCTTGAAGCGCGCCGATCCTCTTCCTCCCTTGAAGCCGTGAATGACCCGATCTCTCTTGGCAGCAAAAAGATATGTAAAAACTGATATGAAAAAGAAGGATCCCCCTCCGTATGCTGCTAGGTCGAGACTTTATAAGGATAGAGAACAAAATATTCTATCTTGCCTAAAAATATTCTCCCAATATCTCTATCCTAAAAATATATTTTAGTAAGATATTGTGTTTCCCTCGGAATAAGTCAAGTGAAAATATACTCCTTTGTGCTCTATTATCTCAGAATATCTTCCATATCAGGCTTCGGGATCTTTAGGAAATCCAATATTTCACAAATATTGCGAAATCTTCTCTGCCGGCGAGGGGTCGCGACCCTGAGTCGCGACCCAAGACTCTGTTCACTTTTCTGCTTCAGGGAGTCGCGACCCTGGGTCGCGACCCCTCCCTTGTTTCCTCTGTTTTCCAGCTTCTATCCATCTTGGTTCCGTGAGTCGGGGTCCACTTTCTTGGCCCGGTTGGTTCTTCAATAACCACCTATATCAATAAAAAGTCCGGAAGTACCAACATTCTTGGAAGAAAATTTGAATTAATTAATTATAACTTGATTTCACTCAACTAGGGAAAAACAACCAATCATGTGTTGAAATCTCATAAAACTCGAACAACTTACTTGAATCTAGGCCAGAAAATATGTTCAAATAAGCATATTTATATAATTAACAATGAAAATGGGATGATGTTTCAATTATCCATCATAAATAGCAGTGTAAAAATTAGGGATGACAATTTGATCCGGACCCGTGAAACTTGCCCTACTCATATTATATAATACTATATTATATAATTACATATTTTTAAATTAATTTACTTAATTTTTAAATACTTTTATCTTGATAAATTGGGTATTAATCATTCTATTCTATTGAAATTTTGAAAATTCAAAATGTTTAAATTTATTTAATTATATATTATAAAATATAAATTTAAATTGGATCCCCATATAAAAAGATTGCGAAATCAAATTCAAAGATTTAGAAAATAAATCCGATGCTTAGAATAAGATAATAATAATTCAGTTGTTCGAACTTTAAGAAGCTTGCTCCTCTTTCATTTAGTCTACAAGAGCTTCATCTGCCAGATCGTTCCTCCGTGATGTTTATTCATGGGTTTAGGTCGTGAAGAGACGATGAGCGAGGCTGACTTATGTGCGCCAGGATCACCGGCGGTGTCGAGTTGGAGAAGTGGTCGTGCTTCTGGGGCGATCCAATACTACGCTAGCGTGGTGCAAACGCTTAGCGTCCGATCAGGGGTCATGAGAGTACTCGGCCTGGGTGTTAATGAAAAATGTGCCCATATCTTCCAAAGGATGCTGGAAGAATGTGTGATCCAAGGTATAAGTAATATCTCCACGGATATCTATCCACCAAAAAAAGAAATTTTTTCCTCCATGCATGGTTTAATAGATAGATACATGTATACATGTATGTGTATGTCTCTTCTCTGATTCGTCAAATTATTAAAAGCACGTGCTAGATTGATGTTTCTGGCTAGAAAGGGGAAAAAATACTGCTTTTTTTTTTTATACGGAATCAAGAAAAGAAAATGTTGATTTAAATTTATTTCCTTGCATATGTGACTTACTTTGGCTTCGCTGCTTTTTTTTTTTTTTTTTTTGATTTATCAGTTGAACCATGCACTGGAGTCGGCAGTGTCGTGGAAAGGCTTATGCAGAAGAGGCACGAATGGCAACCACCAGGGCACCGAATGGTCCAATCTCCTCACAGATGTTTGCACGAACATGGACATACTGGTCATAAGTAAGCCGATCTCTCTTCTTCGCTTTCGAATTGATAACCCTTTGTCGTAAAACCGATCGTGAATTTACTATGTGCTGTGTATTCTCAGTAATGTCGGGAGAAGATATGGTGGCAATGATCATCAGGGGCAGTGTTCACCACGTGCTTGAACCCTACATCAAGGAAGTGCTGTGGGGCTTATGGCAGGACGTGGTCCGGAATAGGATCTCCACATCGTCCGTGGGTTTGTATCAAACAGAGAATCTAGAGAACGGGATATTCGAGCAGCAACAGGAGCCTTGGGAAGGTTTTGATTACAAAGCCTCCGTAGGTGAAGTGAACCTGAAGAGCCCGAGCAATTCAAAGAGGAAGAGCACTGATCACAATACACGCGAACCGAACGCCATCTTGCCAGTTAAGAAGCAGCGTGTTGCTTGGACTCCCGAACTTCACATTTCGTTTCTTGAGGCAATAGCAACACTCGGCGGCATCGACAGTAAGAATCACTGGTACCCATCGAAGACATCTTTCAATAGTTTATCTAGGTCATTGTTGTGTATCTACGTGTTCGTGTTTTCTGAACAGAGTTTAATGTGGCATTGCAGAGGCTGTTCCGAACAAAATCAAGGAGGTCATGAATGTTCCGGATCTTACTAGGGAACATATAGCCAGCCATCTTCAGGTAATTAAATTTCATCGCTCCAACTCACTAAGCTCTTTTCCCTTTTATCACATCATTCATTCTTGTGAAACTTTATTGTTGTAAACCGCGCAGAAATATCGACTGGGCTTGAAGAAGGGAAAGGAAGGAAGACATGGAAAAGCTGCCGGGCATAAGTCCCTACCAGGCCAGCCTGAGCCTAAAGTTATTAGCCAGGAGAGTCAATGGAAGATGAACACGGCGACATTGAACCACACGCAGCAGATGATAGACCAAAATGAGTGGCAGCTGCAGCAATCTCTTCCATCCTTTCCAGACCCGAATGAGAATGAACAGATGTCTCCACCACTGCAATCGGCAGAGCCAGTGATAACTGGGAACCCCGGGGCAGCTGTTTCTTTCTGATAATGCCTTTTCTGAGATGCCGTTCCCGGGCGGGAATGGCCTGGCTGAAGCGAGGATAGAGGAGTCGCACAATCCTATCCCGCATATACCATCACAGTCAGACCTCCCAGCTAGCACCCAAGCAGAGTTCCGGACAGAAGGGCCCGCTTCTGCTGATGACTTTTGGAACTTCCAGGATTGGGAGTTACCGAACTGAGGCGTGCAATTCCATGGATCCCAACTCAAGGATGTGTTTCAATATCCGCCTGATGAGAATACCGGCCCCAGCATGGGAACGATTTCGGGTAAATTGCACCAATGGTGCAAAATGTTTTGCCACCGTTTCTCCTTGGTACAAAAAGAATTTTTTGTTTCTCATTAGTACAAAATCTTTTAAAACTGTTCCTTCTTGATACAATCTGTTAATTTATCATAACGGTGTTAAATTTAAAACTGACATAACATTCAATTGAATTTAAATACTGATGTGAAATCTGCATCTTATTTTACTTAATTCGACCCGACAAGTATTTCTGTCATTTCCCTTCGTTAAAACCCTAAACGAAAGAAAAATGAAAAGCAAAAAAATAAAGGAATTGAGTCGGGTGAAAAAAAAAATTTGAAGAAAAATTTCTGGTCGGATTGGATAAAATAATAGGTAGAATCTATATCAGCTTTCAAATTCAATTATATGTTATGTCAGTTTTAAATTTAATACCGTT
Source organism: Lagerstroemia speciosa (assembly GCA_037672795.1). NCBI lineage: Eukaryota > Viridiplantae > Streptophyta > Magnoliopsida > Myrtales > Lythraceae > Lagerstroemia > Lagerstroemia speciosa. The sequence goes on from CM075296.1 coordinate 6,379,103, forward strand.
ATGATAAATTAACAAATTGTATCAAGAGAGAATAATTTTAGAAGATTTTGTACCAATGGAAAACAAAAAATTCTTTTTGTACCAAAAAGGAACAGTGGGAAAACATTTTGCACCATTGGTGCAATTTTCCCGAACGATTTCAGATGTGCAAGTGAGCGCTCCATTTGTCGACATTCCTGCCAGGCCAGAAACTACTCTCCCAGGCACAAACCCGCAGTCCTTGCCTGATGATTCCTTCAAGATGGTGCAGGACCTCGACATGTTCTTTCCAGTAGACCAGGTTAAATATGAGTTGCTAATCTGCATTGGTGTTTTCATTTTCGACTTTTAGAGATATATAGTAGATAATTCTACAAACAAAGCAGTGATGGAATGATTTGCACCAGGGGCAAGGAGGAGGCACCGAGATTCATGATGATGGCAGGGCTCCGACTGGCTCTCGCAGCTGATCCTGGCCGAATAGTTCTTGCTTTATTTTCTGAGAAAATTATGCTTAGGCTAGCTACGTAGGCAAATGAGACAACGACCTCCGTTGTTTTGAGGCTAGTCAATCCATTGTTCTCTCCTGCACTTTACATTATATATTCCATGGATGCGTTCTGTTGAAATTGACTTTTCAGATGGCCTTTTTAGCTTCGTTAAGTTTGCTGTCTTCAATGCTTGTGCTATTATGTTGTTCTACTAACCTGATTTTAGCCTAATGGTTCCCTCACTAGACCTTAAATGAGTGATCTCAGGATTAATCCCCAAGTTGGAGGGTCGACGGGAATTTTTGTAGGAATTCATGCCTGATCGCATATTAGTCTCGACGTACACTTTGGCTGGCTCGTTGATACTGCGTGCTGAGAAAAAAAAAAGGAAAAAGATATTAGGTTCTTCCAATTGCTCTGAGACGGAGAGTCTTCAATAAGACCACTTCTTATAGTAACCCGAATATGTAAAAAATAATAATAAAAGAGTGTCGATACTCACTTGTTCGTGTCCCTCGATTGTCAATTTTATCTGTGGGATTGCCAGATTCCTGTGTTACTAATTTAATCTCTGTTGCCTATGTAGCATGCTCTACATATCATATGCACAGGAGCTGTCTCAAGGAATCGATAACCTGTAGTGTGCATGAAGAAAGAACCATAAGCAATTGAAACCTGACAGACAAAATGGGCGGTTGGCTTTGATTAAAAAAAGTGCAGCAGGTAAAAAGGATACGAAGTTCTCTTGTTGACAGTCAAATCTCAGTAACCTCCTGCTTACCAAACGGGTGATCAAACCATTTTCCCGTACTAGTTTCCAAATCATTATAAATGCAGGATGCTTAATTTTCTCACATGGGACAGTATCGAAATGGGATGAGATCGGGATAATAATTAATCTTACTCCGCAATCACACTCAACGTCAATTTTCTCATTTATTAGAATGACTAACTGATGATAATGTTAGACAGTATACTTATTTATAGGTTCAAAAAAACTAGGAAATAAATAATTTATAGTATAAAAAATAATATCAAATCCGATATTCGAAAATTTAAAAATATTAACCAACATAACTTATCGATACGATTTTATTCCTAAATATTCTATTTACTTATCAAATAAGTATTCTATTTGCTATTTACTAAATAAGATCTTATAAATATTCTATTTACTAAATAACCATAAAATATATCTAATTTATGCACCTATAGATCGGACAAAGCAAGTTATTTTAAAGTAAATTTTTTTTCCTTTTAAGTTTTATAATAAATTTCTAAATATTTGACTTGATTTAATTGGTTGGCTAAATCTTGCAGACGCTATCACGTGATGTACCCGTCAAACACAAAAGTTACTCCAATCTTCCACGCTTTCAAATTCGTAACCCTTCATCGTCGTGAAACCGATCTAGAATTTACTATTTATGTGCTGCGTTTTCTTCTTCTTTTTTTTTTGTCAAGGATAAATTCCATTGCATTTTTCATATGAGTTGTACAAGGAAGCACAGAATGTACAATAACTAATCGTCTACGAACCGATTCCTAAAATACCAATTAATTGATTTCTATTCATTTTGAAAGCTAGATTTGAGACAGATAAGAGCTTAGAACGAGCAGTACGTACAACTATTTCAAAAATACTCTGCACAGACAATGATATTTCATGGAATGAAGGATTGCTCCTTCATTGTCAAACGTAATAAATATGCATGATCCAATCAACTGATAAATAATGGAGTCCAAGGTCCTTCCTTTTCCTTTTGCCTTGCTGCAGCTCGCATAACCAACCTTTTATCCGTCTGTCAAATAACATGAGACGAAGAGTCGGAGACCAAACTTGGGCGGTGGTTGGGCAAGTGAAAAAGAGCTGGTCTTTCGACTCAATGTCTTGCTTACGCTTACACAGCTCGCACAAGGTTGATATATGCTCGTGTCCCATTGATAGACTCGTTCTTTTGAACTCAGCCTGTTCTTAATGGCCAACCAAGCTACGAAGGAGCATCTTGGAGTGTTGCCCATAAGCCAGATAAGTTTGACTTGTAACGGTAGCCACAATTAAGTGGTCAAAATCTCCTCTACGCATTAGAGATTTTGAAAGAAGCTCTGGAATCACAGCAAATCTCATCATGGCCTTAGAAAACATCTTTTTAGATAGCCTGCTGAACCATTAATGGGGGCTCCCAGATGGTTACTTCTCAGCCAAACTCACGTTTTGTCCACCAGAACAGTCGATAAAATGTCAGGGGAAGATAAAATGACGATGATCATTGGGGGCGATGTTCAGCAACTGATTAAACCCTACATCAAGGATGTGCTGAGGGCCCTGTGGAAGGACGCTGTACGGAAGGGAAACTCCGTGCCCATGAACTCGGAGCAAACCCAGAATCCCAAAAACTGCAGGATCACAGGGCATGCAGCAGCAGAAGGATTGCGGTGGTACAACAACATCCTCAATGGGTGAACGGAACCTACATGCACTGTATATCCGTTAGAAACAATCAGTGTATATATCATGAATTTTCATATATTTGCATAGAATTAACGGTGGCAGATTAAGCTTGGCAACTAAACACCCGAGGCGACTCCTCCAATCTGCATTCTTCCTTGACTTAGATCATGGGCTTCCACATAATTAGTTTCTCGGTTATTACGGACATAGGAAAGTTGGCTCTTTTCACAAGGGATAACAATAAAATGCGAAGAGAGGGGGAATATAATTAATCTCACTCTGCAGTCATCCAGAATTTCATTTCAAACAGTTTAACTTTGTTAACAGTTTCTCCCTAATCGAATTCCGTGATTTGGAGTTAGAGAGCATGGCCCAAGAATTCAACCACTTCGGAGCATCATTCCTTAACATTCTCCATCACAGAAAAATTTCAAATACTCGGGCAAGCGTGCTATTTATCGTCCATCCATGCATCCCACGCCCTTCAGTTTGCAGGGACTCATTCTCGTACTTACCGATAGGGTAAGACTGCACGTAGATCTGTTTATTATAATTCTAAACAAAAGAAAATTAGCAGCCTCCGAGGAGCAGTACAGACCTGTTAATAAACTGATAATATACAGTAGGTTAGATCCAAGGTTAGACTCTCCTGGAGGCTGGTATCTAGAGATTAATGGCGGGATCTTAGGCCATATAATACACCATCCGATCAATTATTGCTACAATGCCAATCTTACTCCGTTATGGCTAGTAACCCATTCTATATTGTACCTAACGCCGATGGTGGAACTGGCTAACTTGAGGATGCCATGATGAGAGGAAAGAGAAAACAGTAGCACAGTAGAAACAAGCAAGAGAAAGAAATGAGATGGGTGCTCCGTGAAAGGACAACTGTGGGGGACGGAGGATCTTTATAGGTGGGCAATAAAGGACGATTGATGTGAAAAGTTTCTGGAGAGAGAACGATGGCGCGCCCCTCTCTCTGCCCTAGATGATCGGATGCAGTTGCTGCCATTGGCGAACACATGTTGCCCTAGAGGCAACCCATCACTTTCAAAATTCAAATTAGTTTCTCGCACCTACTCCCACAAGAAACTCAGGTGCAAGTCTTGGGCGAAGGCTATCAGTCCAATCCCGTTCCTTTGAGCCAGCCAGTTTCAACCCATGATGAACAGGATGAAGCCCAATGTGCACTGCAAGTTAGAGGAGAATCTTCTCCGTCGGAGAGATCGTGGGGATCGGCCCACTCTCCTCAGCTCCACTTTTCCCGCTTTTATAACTACCCTTCTTGTTGTACATAAACCACAAATGTACATTGCTATAGAATAAAGAAAAAAAATCATTAACCAAGCCCTCAAAGGGATAGCCCCACTAGTAGGGCTCTCAGATTACCCAAGTTCGACTCCCAAAAGGCATATGTTAGGGGACAGTTTCTTGAGGTTGGGGGCTTTATAACCCTTGAACCTATCAAGTTCACCTAACTTACCTGTCACACGTGGTTTACATGTTATTGCGTGTGCCCCAAGAAGGAAGGTGTTGCAAGTCCCGCTAGTTGGACTCGGAAAGTACTTAGATACTTCGGTTATCCAAAAAAAAAAAATCATTAAACAAATCTCCTACCCGACTCTCTTTCTTAACATCTTATCTCACGGTTCATTCTTTCAACCCTACACTTGTCATTGACAAGAATTATGTGGGTTGATAGTAACAATGCTGTCCCACAATAGACCAGCTAAGCACCACGAATTTGTTTTGAAGCCATCTTTTCCTCTCTACCTTACATTATCCAATCTCAACACTATTTTAAATGGTACATTTCTTTTTGTTTGAGTTGAAATGACCTGGAAGATCAGATGCCATGGATGATGGATCCAAAGATATATTGGACCTGTGCTTAATAGACAAAAAAAATCATCGAATGCTCGGAAAACCATGTAGTTGTGCTCGGAGTTACACTGTATTTAAATCATAAATAGCCCCTTAAAAAAAAAAAAAGGAATCCAAGTCATCATTGATTTGAAAATAATGAGAATTTTAATTTAGCTTTTATTTATTTGGCGCTGAAAAATTGGCTTTTATTTACGGGATTTCTTAATTAATTATAATTCGGAAATTCTATCCTGGGTGCTCTCTAGATCTATGAGCCTGAATTTTGGGGTTACCAAGCTCGGTCGTTGTACAACGGTTTATTGATGTTCCGAGTGTGCACTATAATAGAAAAACTTTTACAACAATTAAAATTTAGTTAACAAAATGCTATATATATATATATATATATATATGAGAGAAGTTAACGTAATAATCTATTTCTAGATATTGTGTCTTTTTAAATTATCAAATTATTCATTAACATATACTATTTAATTTTTAATATTCACTTGATTAAGAAAAAATATAAGTATAATGATCAATTCACTAGCATTTTACTACCAATTCTTTTTTTTTTGCCATTACTTTCTCCCTCTTACTTCACCCATATTTTTCTCCAATTACCTCTTCATAACTTTTATTATATATAAAATCACTATTTTTTTTAAATTTCTTACATAATTTCATGTCTACTTTACTGAAAAACATAATTACATAATTAAAAGCCTATTTAATCACTTAAATATTCACTTTTGTCATCAATTTCAATAAATAATGAAATATGTACATAGCATAGTAACACCCCTTTTGTATTTCATTTTTTGTCTACAGAGTGCACACATCCTCAAAATTTCGATGTCTAATTCAATCATTGACAAGTTATACATGATGCAAGTTAATCCTATTTTGTCATTAAACTCGAATGAGAGATTATCTGGTGGAGCCGATAGAAAGTATTCAATCATTGCCATGCTTATACGAACACTATATTGGGTAAATTACATATAAAAGCATAGAATTGGTCCTTTTCTCATAATAAAGTTAAGTATTTTAAATTTAAGAAATAAAATCATATAATTTTATTTTATTTCCAAATTAAGTCAAAACTTTTAGGTTTGAAAAATAAATCATTTAATTTTATTTTATTCTCAAAATAAGCCAAACTTGTTCAATTTATAAAATAAAATCATATTATTTTATTTATTAAGTTGGACTAATATATTAAAATATAAAGTTATATATGGGGTAATATTATACTTATTCTTTTCCTATCATGTATCTACAAGTCGGTAAAATTAGAGTAATTTTATTTAAAATTAATTTAATAATTTTCTCCTAAATTAAGATTAATATTAGTTATGAGAAAATACGAAGTGAACTTTATATAAAGGAATTTCATGTAAATTTGAAGAAAACTTCTAATATACTTTTATTTTGTAATGAAGAAAAATGTTATGAAGGATTGATTAGTAGTCGAACATTTACTTTCGAGTCAGATGAGTTAGCCTAATTCAGTAGTAAAATAAAATAAAATAATTTTAAATTTGAAATATGAAATCATGCCTTAAATTGGTATTAAAAAGAAATCACGTGATTTTATTTTAAAATTTTTAAGTGTTTGGTTTAATTTGGGTACAAAATAAAACTAAATGATTCTATTTTTCACATTTGAAACATTTTTTAGAAAAGGAGCAAACTACATTTTTTATATAATTTACCCCACTATGGGTATAGCAAAATCAAATGTCGCACAATAATTCAAAAAATAAAGATAAAGATTTGTTAATAGTTTGCTGAATACATAAAATATAATTTATACCTATAATTTAAATGAACGAACAAAATTGTATTGGTAATAAACGTATAGGTTCGTTATTCCATTCATATATTTCATAATTTTTTTAAAAAAAGAAGAGGTTGGTTTTGATCCTCAATTTTTGGACCATTTTATATTTAACATAACCTTTTTAAATTGATTTCAGTACTCAATCTTTTAGATATTGTTTAATTTTAGCTATTTAATACTTTTTTAATATTAAAAAATATATTTTAATAACAAATTAAAAATAAAGGGAAATTGTCAATAGAGAAGAGGCTCGAGCTCGGCTACTATGGTCTCCGTGAGATCACAAATAGCACCTGAGATTATTCGATAACTTTTTCTGGGACAGTGTAGAGTTAAGTCCCCGCTAACCACTCTCCTCTTAAGGTAAGAACTTCTCCATTATTATAATTGCAAAAATAATTTCTAGTTAAAAATAAATCTTTATTAATAAAAAGCCAAAACATCTTTGATTAAAATTAAATAATATTTAAAAAGTTTAGAACTAGAACCTACCCAAAACAATGTTCCAATCAAATATGAAAACGGTCCAAAATGTAGAGGATTAAAACCAACATTTTTTTTCTCCAAAATATGTAAAACATCTTAAATAGAATAAAACGGCATTTATTAAATAAAAATATGACTTTTAATGTTAATAGTAAAGATAATTAATACCATAATTTATTTTGGAAGGGGGTTTCTCGTAGTTCTTTCGTCTAGAAACATTAAAATTACTATAAAAGACAAGAAAACATTATATGTTAAATTAGGTGAAGGAGAGAAAATGGCTTAATACAGTTGGTATTATTCTTCTCCTGTGACCTAGAGGTCCTGAGTTGAATCTCATCAGTGAGATTTTTCGTGCCATTTTATCTTGCCTTTCTTTTATCATTTTTAGGCCTATATACCCCATCTGCATACCAAAAAAAATTAGGTGAAGGACAATTCTGGAAAGGGAAGGGCAGAACTCTCTTTCTTCATGAAAGCAATAGAAGAGAAGATATAAAGAGTTTTTTTCGAAGGAAAATAAATTAGCATTGATCATTTAAGCAGTTGTCTTAATTATTATTAATCAGAGTAATTTAATTCGATTTTCCTTACCCCGTACTGTGAAGTAGGACCACCTAAGATTTTTTTTCACCATGACCCTCTATATGTCGATCTTAGGTCATTTTTGTGTAATTCTACGAGATATTTCATAATAACATGGTGAAAAAGTACTAATTAAACTATTATGTGTATGTGATAATCCCATTCGGTCATTCATTACAATTTGTTTATTATTTTCTCACATCGCTTGAAAAGATAAGTTCAAGTGAAAATTTCTAGTAATGCTGCATTTAATTAATTTAAGTTACTATTATGAAGTCAAAGATGGGTTGTTAGTTGCTCAAATTGATATGCTATGGACAAAAAGGGAAATGGATAATTTTTTACATTAATGATATATCTTCTTCTATTACTATTTTAAAAGTTATTATTATGAAGTCAATGATGGGTTGTTAGTTTGTAAAATTGATATGCTATGGACAAAAGGGGAAATTGAATTTTTTTTTTTTGCATTAATGAATATCTTCTTCTATTACTATTTTAAGAGAAGGAGTAAGTTGGGCTCACTTTTAAAATTTCTAAAATATTTTTATAATAAATTTTGTACCAATAAAAATTTCACATGGGATAAAAATGTAAAATCTCTCCTAAACTATCGCTTAAGTTATAACTTCTCTAATTATTAATTATATATTTTGTTCTTATTTATTGGTAATAGATTTTATAAAAATTAATAATATTACAAAAGCATTAACATAGAATCGTAATATCATTTTATAATCGATTATATAATTAAGAATTTCGTGCATTACATGAGCTGGCATCTAATATTTTTTAATGAAATTTAATAAAGAGTTAAATGATAGATTTTAGAGGAAAAGAAATGCAATAACTTAGTTAAAATATAAATAAAAATTCCTAAAACTTGCACAGGTCTTTAAAAATTTTCAAGATTTTAACGGGGTGATTGCCCTCCGCTTTCTCCCTTAAATTCATCTCTACACAGAGCTACGGCACAGGCTTGGTGGCAATCCTGTAATTAATAATGCCTCTAGAGGGGCAATGACCTGATATCCATTGGCCATTCATCGGCCTCAGCCTGGCTAATTTTTTATATGATACGATAACCTGATACGACACAACACGACACGGAGTTAGGGGTTTGGGTCAAGCATATTTAGACACGAATCCCGTTTAGTCACCAATCTATACGGACACAATAAATAAATGTGTTTAACTGGATTTGAACTTGCATAACACGATAAAATACGTTTAAACAAATTTATTAAATGTATTCACTATTTATATATTGACTCATTTGATATATTTATATATGAAAAATTTTATGATATATAAAATATTACGTGCATTATATGTATCATTATTATTAAAAATAATATTACATGATCAATAATTGATTAATCGTACTTAATTATTATGCTAATTATCAATAAATATTATTATTTTAGTAATTATATCATATATTATTATAGTATAATTATATATATCGATATTTCACATTAAATGAATCAATCCAATTTAGCCACAGTTTAGACACGCTCGTTTAGACAAAAACTCGTTTAGACAGGAAAAATAAATATGTCATTCCTAGATCATCAAGATTTCTAACTCAAACACCTTTAAACACGACACGACACAGTTTGCTGACCTACATCGGCCCCAGAAAATGAAAAAAATTAATTATCTTATTTTACAATGACCTAATTAAAAAGAATCTATTAAATTACTTTAATTAATAATAGTTAATATAATTATTCATAATATTAATATTAGATTTTTTATTATTATAATCTAATTAATATTTTCTTATACACAATATAGAACCATCTAAAAATTTCAATATCAAAACAGTGGAAATTATCCGTACGGATTGATACGCTACTCTTTCTACACAATTACACCCCAAAAGGGCTCTCTCAGTCATTTCGCAGACAGCGAGATCCTTGCACCAGATCTTACGGCCGTGCTTCCCTCTCGCCAAACGGATATTCATCCTACCCGTTGGTCCGTACAAATATTGCCCGTATCCAAGTACCGGGAGGAATATTCCCCACAACATTCCCCATCTCTCCGATGCAGTTTCGGTGCACCTAAAAAGAAAGAAAAGGGAAACATGTAGTTTGTGTGTACTCCCGAAATGATACTTCTTGCTTCTGAAATTCTGTATCAATCCCTGTACTTTCACAAGAGATTCATTTTAGCCCCCCACGCGGCCTGCATTCCCCAAAGGTTGCCAAATTGTGCAAAGAAATCATTCACTTTAAGAGAAACTAGGATCTGAGATCACTTCATTTTTTTGAGCCATTCTAGAGTAACTTGGGCAATTATGACTCAGTTGGTAAACAAACACAACTATGACTCGAAGTTGTGAATATCTTTCTTAAGCATGGTTTTCTCATAAAAATAATAATTAAGAGACACCCGATATTGAGTTATAAGATTTTCTTCTCACGTAGGTAGAGGTTAAAAATTTGTGTGTGTATTTCAAGTAAAAAGAGTTACAAGGACCATTTTGAAATTTAACGGAAAATAATAGGAAAAAAGAATTTAAATTAAAACTTTGAGTTTTAGGATTTTCTTCTCTCTTCTCTGTTTTGCTTTCCATAAATGAGACGAAGCAGAGAGGGAATCCCCAAAATTAGGATTGCACAGAGAGAGAGTGATGAGCGAAGCGCTTTTGAGAGAGTACAGAGTCTGCGAGGAGATCGGCCGGGGAAGGTTTGGAGCAGTTTCCCTCTGCCAACCGGTGGGCTCGACCGGACCTGGATCTTTCGCCGTCAAGTCCATCAGCAAAGCCTCCGTCTCCGGCGACGACCTCGACTCCCAGTGCCTCCTGGCAGAGCCCAAGATCCTTTACCTCCTCCCTCCCCACCCCAACATTGTTCAGGTAAATCACCCATTTCAACAACCCTTCAAAGGTTCCATCATCTTCTTCATAGATCTGTGTTAGGTTCGCAGTCTGCTCGTGCCTCATTTTCACTGGGAGGCGAAATTTGCAGATCTTTTTCCATTTCTCGTTTGATCGAAAGTGAAGAAATATGGAAAATTTGGCAATGGTTGTTTGTTCACGATTTTGCAGATTTACAATGTGTACGAGGATTCCACACACCTCCACATGGTGCTGGAGCTCTGCAACTCACGGGATCTCCACCAGCTCCTCGTGGACGCCGGCGGGCCTATCTCGGAGCCAGAGGCGGCCTTGCTCTTCGCCCAGCTCATGCGGGCCATCTCTCACTGCCACCGCCACGGGGTGGCTCACCGCGACATCAAGCCCGATAACATCCTCTTTGAAGCCGGCGGCCGCCTCAAGCTCGCCGATTTCGGCTCGGCTACCACATTCTACGATGAGTCACGGTCGGACCAACTCTCCGGACTGGTAGGCACGCCGTACTTTGTGGCCCCCGAGGTGGTGGCTGGGCGGGCCTACGGGGAGAAAGTGGACGTATGGAGCGCCGGGGTCGTGCTCTACGTGATGCTCTCTGGGTTCCCTCCCTTTTATGGGGAGACGGCGGTGGAGATATTCGAGGCTGTCCTGAGGGCCAACCTGAGGTTTCCAGTGATGGCCTTCCGATCTGTCTCGCCGTCGGCCAAGGACCTGCTCAGGAGGATGCTCTGCAAGGACCTCTCTCGTCGATTCTCGGCGGAGCAGGCTCTAAGTAAGTGACCCTTTTAATTTTCTTTTTCTTGCGACCGGGCCCCATCTTATCCTTAGCGAAATGCAAAAAAAATGACATTTTTCTCCCAGAAAATGCATTTAATATTTAATGGAGAAAATCCCCTTATCTCCCCCAAAAAAAAAAATTCTATACCTTTAAATTCAGTTAAATAATTGTGAGTAATTTGGTTGTTTCTGATCAGTTTTTATGTACATGTGGAAAAAAAGGAACCCTCAGTAGTTTTTTTAAAAGATTTTGTTCTTCATGAATAGCTCCTAAAATTTGAAATTACGATCAGCCCTTGAGGAATAAAGTTCATTGACTCAATCCCCGAGATCCCTTGTGTGTTTATAGTGGAATCAATCATGCTGGTTTTCTGTGACTTTATTTTGTCTAAAAGCTTGGTACTTTAGTAGCATTGGGAAAAAAATTGTTTTTTCTCTTGATATTAGGTTTTGATTTGAATGAATCCCTAGTCAGGTGATAATAATGATTTGAGATTTTATCTAATCAAAATTTAAAATATAATTAATATATATTTATAAATTATAATTATTAAATCATAAAGATCCTAAAAAATAAAAAATTCTAATAATAATGAACATTAATTTAACAACATTAGTAACTGGCAGGTGGTATAACCTTCGACAACTTCCTCCTAGCTCTCTAATTTATTTATTGGATTATTATTTCATTCATCTTAATTTTTTTGGGTTATTATTTCACTCATCTTAAATTTTTTTTTATCATAAATGAGATTATCATATCCATTAGGGGTGTGCACGAGATATATGATAGATCTAGAACCGGTAGAAACCTACAATATTAAGTAGGCTCAAGGTAGATTTCTATAAGAATGGTGGATTTCAGTTTTAGTATAGAGGGTACCCGGAACCAGAACCGGAACATGTTAACTTATTTGTGTTGTAAATTTTGATTATTCATAACATTCTCATTTGAATTCCAATTTACAAACAATTTAAACCGTTGTATTCCTAACTCAATCAATTTTATTTGACATAATAATTATGCATATTTGATAAATTTTCATATTTAAGATATTATTTTAACTTAAAATTATTAATAAATAGTACTTAAATACAAATGAAAACATATTTGAAAATTATACATATTTGATTATGGAAAAAAAATATGCGAAATAATTATTATTATGAAAAATATCAAAGTAATTCATATTACATAGGTAAAAAGAATAAATAATAAGTAGATTATAATAAGGTACCCAAAATATCTTATAAGTTCTGAGTAGGGTCCGGTTCCAAGATTTAGGAACCAATCTTGTACAGGGTTTGGCTCGATACTATAAAAAAATAGAGGATACCACGATCATTCACCCCTAATATCCACCATACCATTTTGCCAAATCTTATTATTCTATTTTCTTTCTTTAATATAAGAATATTCATTGACTATGGAATTCTGAATTTATTGATTTTTTTAAACGATTTTCCATATATATATATATATTTATATGTCAAATGTGGGTTTCACCGGCCAAAAGATTTGTTCTCCTCGGGAAAACAAAAATCTGCTTACCCGTTTGAATAGGTAGTTGTATGACCGGATGTTCGGGAATCTGGAGAATAGCGGGATTCAGAGAAGATACAACTACTTTTAACTGCTCCGGTTCTACGGTTCCACTTTTAACGACCAAACCGTATCAAAGATCTGGGCCTCATCTTTCGGAGTTTGGCTTTATGCTTAAGTTATGAAAACCTTGGTAACAATGCCAGTTTTCGATCGACTTGTCTGGATCTACAAATTCATCCATGATTCCCGAGGATCGAGTTCTAACAGAGAATTTGCAACCCGACCTTGCTCTGAAAGGGCACTGCTGATCTTAATGACAATGGCTCTCAATTTGTACCAAAATGTTATAAAAAGAAAAGATCACTTGGTGGGCACTAATAATTTATGTAGATGATTTTCTGTTCAGGGCATCCGTGGATTGCCGGCAGTGGAGCAACAGATGCAAATGACTTGATTTGAACAGTGCTATGACCTGCAATATGAGATCGGGATAACCGGAAGATCAGTGCTTGTGATTTTGTATGTAGGTTTGCACCATGTGTGTGCAAGAGGAGGTTTCTATGCTCGAGCTCTCAAGGACAATTTGGTTTTATAGATGATTTTCCGGAGGTGGTCTCAAGTTGTTTCGATTTTCCCTTTTTTTCCCTTAATATTTTGCCAGTGGTTGAGCTGATTTTCTAGTGTACATAAGCATGTGTATAGCTGCTTATCTATGTCGAACTGAAGCTTTTCCATATGTCTATTATTTTCATTATTTTGTTTGTTTAAGAGTAGATTAACAATTCTAGTTACTAGATATGCATTTTACATCAATAACACATTAATTTAATCCCCTTACACATCGATAACATCATCTGCATATAATTTTGTCATCTTACGCTTTAATGTTGTCTTCTTACACATTAGTTTTGTCCTCGTATTTCTCTATTTTATTGTTACAGTAGAGTGATGTCCCAATCACTTCCTTTAGTGAGCTGCTTTAGCAGTTGTACCCCTCGATCCATGTCGACTTCATGGCAGTGCCAACTAATATGTTTTCTAGTCCAGATCCCATGTCCTAAACATTTAAGGTTCCTGGGTCGATACTTAGGGAGGAGAGCTTGTGATTAAAAACACATTTACAAGAGACGTTCATATTGAGTAATAAATTCCTCGTTGGAGAATTAAGAGAATAAAACTTAGTTTATAAGAGAGAATTGGGTATCATCATTTGATAATTTAGGGTTTTTAGAGGTGGAAATGGGTCTAACTTCTTTTAGGTCAAAGTGGATAGTTTTTAATAGTATCAGAGCCAGTCGGCTCAAGGCTGGTTGTTGAGGGTTAGCCTTTAGTTAAATACGCGTGTGGAGTAGAACATATTGTCACGTGAGAATGGAGTTGAAGATAAATCCAATATTCAGCCCAACTTCTTTTAGGTTTAGGTGAATGGTTTTACATGGAGGACGATAGCCTGATTGAGAACTCTAGGATATAGACTTTCTGGGGTTTTGGAGAGTAAGCGTGGAGAGACTTGCAAGCATGTGCCTAAGGCTATGGCGGGAGGAAAATGAGGAGTTACGTGAAGGGAGAGAAGAATGAGATAATATGTCATTAAAGAAAGGGAGGCAAATAAAGAGATGAAAAATATGTTCCCAACCAGCCCGAGTAGTTAGATCAAGTGGTAAGAAAAGCACTTATTCTCCACTTTCTCTTAAGTAAATGTCTCGATTTCAAGTTTTTGTGAATAGAAAAAACTCGTGCTAGAAGAGCTTATCTCTTAATAGACTGATCAGATTCGAGTTAGATTACTTAGTAGCCTAAAAGGTTTTTGGATACTAGTAATATACACTCAAATAATATGTTCACAAGACTGAGAGAAAAGAAACGTTCAAGTGTAGCAAGACAAAAATGGGAAATAGATGAATCATTAGACGAAAGGATCAATATGATATAAAGTAAAAGTTATTTTTTCTGTCAGATAACTCTAATGATAAGGATTAAACTTGGCATCTTTATACCGTGAGTTGGAGGTTTGTGCCACCGCACTAAATAAAACCACCTTCTCGCTTTACTATTCATTAAATTATGCTCTGTAGTATTTTTAAAGAAAAATTCGAGCGATCACGAGGCAATATCCTGAAAAAACAAAGATGATCAATGGTTGAAAGCTGCATTTGCCGACGTTTGTTTGAGCAACTTCTACAACTACAAAGTTGAAAACGGACAATGTATTCCAACTAGGTAATCACTGGAGGGATTGTCTTCAAGAGCAAAGAAAAAACAGTACTTAATGTTTACCACGATACACACAATGTTGCATGACCTGTGTACTTGTCCAACGCTTTTAGAATAAGGTTGGTAGTCTTTTTCTTTTCCCTGTCCCTTCCACTGCAATGCAAAAGTCCAATGAGACTCGAACAAGGGGTAAAATCCCACAAAGTGAATTATTTTCATCTTTACAAGACTTGAACTGAGATCTTACTTAAGGAGAATGTGCATCCTACCACTTAAATCAA
Organism: Lagerstroemia speciosa; assembly: GCA_037672795.1. Lineage (NCBI taxonomy): Eukaryota > Viridiplantae > Streptophyta > Magnoliopsida > Myrtales > Lythraceae > Lagerstroemia > Lagerstroemia speciosa. Next base: position 6,394,492 of record CM075296.1, read on the forward strand.
TCCACTTTTGTAAGGTTGGTAAATCTTTAATACGATGCAATAACATAATCTAGATGAATTCTGGTTGAATCTTCATGTGTTTCATATTTAAATGGATAGAATTGGTTTGAATATTGCAAATAAATTTATTGAATTGTATTTAATTCGAAAATTATTTGTACACTTGTATTTAAATGCGTCAAGTTCGTATTTGATGATGTGACCCTATAATAATCAGATTATGCACAAATTTTGGATTTTATGACAGGAACTTATCGAGGGACAATCTTAAACTTTCGTTAATTAGCCGCATTAAGTCTTGTTACGTAGGAATAGTTGATATTCCACTCAATTCCCAAGTTTTCATATGATCAATAAAAAGGAGAGCAATATTAGTGATGGCTCAGTTATCTCCGTTATACGATGTTCAGACTTTCATGTTCAACCATAAATATATCATTTATACTGAACAACCAGTGGCCGGCACTGGTCTCGTTATCATGTCACCATTACAGTACTACTATAATTCAACAGGTTGATATCCTCCAAGCTAATGCACAAAGAGCACACTTCTAGCAGATATTTTGACACAATTGCGTTTAATGGATTCGAATATAAGACATTCGATTCACCGAACCACATAAAGGTTTTAATAACATCAACAAGTTACGAACACCATTTGTTTGTGCATGTTGTATGTTTCAAATAACATCAACAAGTAAAGGCATGTTAATATATATGATTACGGAGAAATATTCTCTGTGGAAAATATTCTTCATGATACTCTCTTGATATTCCTTTTCATATCCCTTAACTGTTGGGATTTTATTTGTGCAATATGTGTATATATATACTCAACAAATTGATGCAATCGAGTGCTTTTCATCCCAAATGTCCTCCTTTCTTTTCTAATTTTACATGGTATCAGAACATCAATTATGAGACCATTAAACACAAAAAAAAAAATTACCAGCAATAGCCAAGAGCACTGATGTCATTCCTCCTGCCTTTACCTTGGGAATGTCTGATAGCCCAGGGGTGTCCTTGATCTCATGTCTATTGGATGGTGAAAATTATCTTGTTTGGTCACGAGCCATGCGCAACGCTCTTCCAGCCAAGAATAAGATTGGCTTTATCAATGGAACAATTCCACAACCGAAGGATGGTGATCCCTTTTACAATCAATGGGCAACATGTAACTCGATGCTCATTTCATGGATCTTCAATTCCTTGGAGAAAGACTAACAAGCTAGTGTCATCTGTGCTGAAGATGCGAGAACTCTCTGGGACAACCTAAAGAAACGATTCTCACAAGGTAATGAGACAAGAATCTAAACGATTCTCACAAGGTAACGAGACAAGAATCTATCAGATTAAGTCTGAAATATGTTTAGTAAAGCAGGATGGAATGACGACCTTGGAGTATTATTCAAAGTTGAAAGGCTTATGGGACAAGCTTGAGAATTATCTTGACATTCTGCATTGTACCTTTGAAGCGGCATCAAAGAGTGGTATGCAGAGAGAAAAGGAAAAAGCCCATCAATTTTTAATGGGCCTCAATTCTGAGTTTTTAATGGTACGTTCGAATATCTTGAGCATTGAACCTATGCCTTCAATGAATAAAACTTATTCTATAGTCATTCATGAGGAATGACAGAAACTTGTATCTCGCTCATGAGACAGGACCGAAGGCGGCAGCTTTTTTGGCAAAAAATATGGATCATGGTGAGATTGACAATTTAAAGACAACACACGAAAAGAAATTATCGTGTGATCATTGCGGGAAGGTTGACCATCTGAAAAGCAGCTGCTTCTTGTTGATCGGATACCCGAAATGGTGGGAGCAACAAAGAAAGTTGAAGACCGATAGGTCAGGCTACTCTGGTTGCAGGCCAGCTCAGTTCTCGGGTCCATCCAAGATGCAACAGCAGCAACAAAGAAGAAGTGGGCCAGTGTAGATTTGGAGGGCCACCCAAGCCTGCAAGTCAAGGGCTAACTAATTCGGCCCACGTTGTCCAAGCCGTGAGCAATGCCTCCAGCAGCAAATCTGTGCCAATATTCGGGCTTTTGGAATCGCAGTTTAAGCGACTACTCAACATTATCAGTACCGATGAAGGAGAGATCGAACCACTATCCGGTAACGATTTTATTTCTATAAATTGTGGTATTAAATGGATAATTGATACAGGGGCCTCATTACACATGACGGGACGTGCTGAACAACTTGTGGACGCGATAAAGATTAATGAGCCCTTTTACGTCCATATTCTGAACGGGGAGTCTATTCAAGCTACACACATTGGAAAGGTAATTATTGGAGGGCATCTTATTCTGAATGACGTGTTATTGATTCCAAATTTTAATTGCAGTCTGATATCAGTGGCAAAATTATTTGATGATTTGAATTGCCGTGTGACCTTTCTCTCAACTATATGTTTAATATAGGACCACGCCTCGAGGAGGACGATTGGAGTGGATAAACTCGAGGGGGAGTTTATTATCTATGGCGTGTGACACATTTCGTCTTTGCCTATCGCACTTCTAAGGATGATGAGACTTGGCATCGATGACTTGGGTATCCATCACGTCAAATAAATTCACATGGATTTAATTTATCTTTGGCGAACCTAGAAATAAAGACTGTGATATTTGTTATCGAGCCAAGCAAGCTTGTTCGAAATGTCCAGTTAGCTTGAATAAAGCCAATGAACCATTAGATTTGGTACATTGTAATTTGTGGGGACCTACAAGATTTCATCTATTTCTGGTGCACGTTATTTTCTCACTATTGTGGATGATTATAATAGGGTTGTTTGGTTATATTTACTATGTGAAAAATCCGGTGCTCAACGACATATTACTGGATTTTGCAATTTAGTTAGAAATCAATTTGATAAATTTGTGAAAGTGATTCGAAGTGGTAACGGGCTGGAATTTCTATCGCGAGAATTGCAGAGTTAGTTTATGAATTATGGCATTCTGCACCAAACTTCTTGCATTGACACACCCTAGCAAAATGGACGTGTAGAGCAGAAGCATCGCCACATCCTCAATGTGGTACGGGCACTTCTTTTTCAAGCTTCACTTCCCTAGCGGTTTTGGGGTGAGTGTGTTTCTACTACAGCTTACTTGATAAATCATACTCCGACACATCTTCTATCAGGCAAGTGAGGTATTATTCTTGAGCTATGCTCACACTCGTACTGAAGATAAATTTGCAAAATTTCACGAAAATGCATTTTTATGAGATATCCATTTGGAAAGAAAGGGTGGCGATTATATTATCTTGATACTTGCACAATTTTTGTCTCACGAGATGTGTCATTTTGCAAAAGTACTTTTCCATATGTTGCATCTACCAAAGACAATGAACATGAAGAAGTGACAATAGCCCGATAAGTGAGATACAAAATGGCCGGAGACACCCATCCGGTCCACCACATGATTGGCAGGAACTTCGACAACGAAATGGGTCAGAAGGGCCCAATATATCATCGGACAACTTCCAGATAGGCCAATAGAGCCCAACCCGATAGACAACACACAATTTGGGCTTCAGAGGAGTTCACTGGGTCACGTGAGTCACTTTAATAGACAGAGCCCACTTTTTAGAACTTGCAGCTCCTCGGCCCGCAACCAGCCACTCTTGCTCGGCCTGATTTCACCTCTTCACAATCCAGCAGCGCACAGCAGCCCCCCGCTTTGAGGATATCTATTCGTGTCACACGCGCTCCAACTCATCTCTTAGATTGTCTGTGTCACACGGTTAAGCATTCCTTCCCCCACCCCACCCCACCACCCCCCCCCCCCCCCCCCCCCCCCCCAACTTCATCGAACTCGTCAGGTACGGCTCATCCCATTGAGCCTTATTTATCTTATGCTGGTGCTCCTATTAGTCATATGGCATATTTGGCTCCTTTAGATTCCGATATTGAGCCTAGGACTTTTCGTCAAGCAATGCAAAATCCACAATGGTGCGAGGCAATGTTGGAGGAAATTCGAGCCCTTGAACTCAACAGCATGTGGACAGTACAAGAATTATTGCCAGGAAAACATCCAGTTGGATGTAAATTGATTTTCAAAATCAAGCATTGCGCTGATGGTAGTATTGAACGTTATAAAGCCTGTATCGTTGCCAAAGGTTTTACGCAAGTTGAAGGCATTGATTTTCGTGAGACCTTTGCTCTTGTAGCCAAACTTGTTACTATCCACGGTCTATTAATAGTTGCTGTCGCTAAGGGATGAGAAATTCATCAAATAGATGTTCATAATGTGTTTCTTCATGACGACCTCGATGAGGAAGTTTATATGGAGCTACCTCCTAGTTTTTATTCCATAGGTACAAGGATGGTTTGTCGACTACGGAAATATCTTTATGGTTTGCGACAAGCTTCTCGAAATTGGTTCTCAAAATTTACCATTGCACTTCGCTGGTACGACTTCCAGCAAACTAGTGTTGATCATTCTTTGTTCATTTTCTCCAAGGGGCATATTTTCCTAGTTGTTCTCATTTATGTTGATGACTAACTTTTATTTGGGAATTATTCCCGAGGTTGCAAGATTTTTAAAGACTATCTCAACATTTGCTTTCGTATTGAAGATCTTGGGGCTATACATTATTTCCTTGGCATAGAGGCCACTAGTCTTGATTTGGGTTTATTCTCAAACCAAAGGAAATATGTTCTAGATATTCTCACTGAGTCCAGCAAGTTGGGTTCGCATCCTTCTCCCTTTCCAATGGAACAACAACACAAATTGTTGATTGATTCTAGCTCATCATTACCTGATCCTAGTCTCTATCATCGCCTTGTGGTCCGTTCGATCTATTTAACAATCACCAGGTCTGAGTTCAGTTATTCAATACATATATTATCCCAATTTATGCACTATCCTAGAAAAAGACACTAGGATGTAGCCATGAGGGTCCTTTGTTTTTTGGACCAATCTCCAGGACAAGGTATTTTACTACGACCTTTCTCTTTGACCCTGACAGCATATTGTGACTCTAATTGGGCCAGTTGCCCATTTACTCAGCGCTCTACTACTGGATAGTTTATTACATTGGGAGGTAGCCCTATTTCATGAAAGACCAAAAAGCAGACAACAGTTTCATGATCGTTTGTCGAAGCAGAATACAGAGCTATGGCCACAACCACCAGTGAGCTACTATGGCTCCAATAGCTTCTTTCTTCTCTTGGTATTCACTTTCCAAAACCTGTGAATCTTTATTGTGATAATCAAGCCATGTTGCACATTGCTGCAAATTTGGTATTTTATGAGAGAACTAAATACATCGAGGTTGACTGTCATATCATTCGCAAGCATATCCAAAACGGGTCATATGGCCATTGCTCGTGTTCCCACCAAGCTACAACTAGCGGACATCTTTACTAAGGCACTTGGTCGTGATTGCTTTCAATTCCTTCTTGCCAAGTAAAAAATTCAAGATCCTCATTCTCCAATTTGAGGGGAGTATTACGAAGAAATATTCTCCGCAGGAAATCTCTCTTGATATTCTTTATGATACTCTCTTGATATTCCTTTTCTATTGTGATTTTATTTGTACAATATGTGTATATATACTCATCAAATTAATGCAATCGGAGTGCTTCTCGTCCCAAGTATCCTCCTTCTTTCTTCTCTAATTTTACATATATATATATATATATGTGTGTGTGTGTGTGTGTGTGTGTGTGGCCGTACTGAGATTGTCCTTGTTAAATGACTGCCTCTCACTGCTCACAAAAGTTTACATGGGCCAAACCCGGACGCCACTTCTAAAAGGCAAATCATGATAAATATAAATATGTATGTACATATTCCGAATTTTTTATGATCCGAATCTTCTTCAGGTGATCCACTTTTTGAAGACCATAAAAATCAACATCGCAAGTGGGTTCTCTGAGTTGGCATCATTTAATGCTTGTCGTCTTTCCATGGAAGCTTGTCTACCGGTTTCTTCGACGATCTCATCCACTCTTTCCTTTTTTCAGTGATAATAAAAATTCATATATTTAATATAAAAATAAAAAATAAATAAAAGTAAATGAATGCATAATTTTAATGATAATAATCCGATAACAAAACTTATTTACTGTAAATCAAAATATTATATCACTACACTAATATTTCATTCTCTGCGTTGTCTTCCATTTAGCGTACCAGAGGACCCACAAGTGTCAGAAATACTGAGAAAAATAAGGTGGCGAAGCGTTGAAAAGGCACAAATATCTATTATCTTTTGCCATTTGATGGACATTTGAAAATTTAATGATTTTCTATTAAGGTATATTTGAGATTGATCGGCTAATTAGAAGATAAAATATCTTAAATTATAAATTTTTTATTTATAATACCTGATTATGGAATCTTACTTAAAAAAAGTTTAACCAATTCAACTAATTCATCTGACAAGAAGCAACAGATATGTTCTTTAAATTAAATTTCTCTTTTTACTAATGTATGGTGAAGAGTTTCAACATGATTTCGTCTGATAAGTGGCCTTTTTTTTTTTGCGCTTGAAAGCGGTAGTACGTCAGATAAGTGGTTGCTTCTATAGCTTGGATACATAACTTTCCAACTATTGAACTTATTCACGCTAAGCAGTGAAAGAGAAGAATTACGAGGAACTAACCTTGTGAATATCTCTATAAGATTTGGTATCTTAGTATTTCGAGTCAACAACATTAGTACAGCCTAATTTTTTTTTTTTACATCACACAGTATTCCCGAGCCGGCAGAAATGCACATTGAGACTAATTTATGGTCAAGCTGGAATCCCTGAAAAAATTTTTGTCGACCCTCCCAACCTGAAATTTGATCATGGAATCACCCATTTTGGGTATACTGAGGAACCACTAGGCCAATCCCAAGTTGATAAGTGCAGCCTAGTCATCGCATAGGCCCTGGCACACCGCAATTTAACTGCCCAAATCATAACGGATAAGACTGTTACGGAGTGTTTGAGGTCGAGGAATATATACAGGATCGGTTACTCCATATTAAGGGAAAGAATATATTAAATGTTGACTTGACAAATCTTTGACAAGAGTATGATTAAAAATCGAAAAGCTATTTTTGATTTTTAGGAAGTGGGTTAGATATTCTGCTTGATTGTTATAATACATATGACCAGATGTTTGTGGGGTTTGATATTTATCCATTCCTACTTTATTTGAGATATTGCACAACTAAAAAATTTAATTGCACATGAACTAATCACTGAATAATTGATACTTTTGATTATAATCCTTACTATCTAGGTAGTCATAGCATATTGCTAAATGTTAATCTTAACTTGTTAATCCATTCGACTAAAAATTAATTAGAAGTTTCATAAGACTAATTAATTGGACTAGTTTTGATGAATTAATTAATAACTAGGGCAACTGCCGGCTTAGTGTGAAGATTGGTAGTACATAAGTAATTTTGCATAACAAAATATAAATATTTTAAATTTTAGATTGGCCATTGGATTTTGACTAACATGAAATAAGCATAGACTAATTATACACCTTATTGAATAAAGATATTATGGAGTAATTTTAAAATCTAGTATGATTTATTAAAATTCCATTGATATAATGCAGGTTGTAAAAATCAAATTGAATATGTGAAAACTCGATTAAATATCTTTTCGATCAATTAAAATGAAAAATTCACACACATGTAAAGATTACAAGAAAACTACTGAAACTATTCATTGGAGTTCCGATGAAAAAGGTGACAGTTAACAATCTGTCAGCAATCTCGACCGAACACTGATGAAATATTCGACATAAAGATACCAAAACATTAACGGTGGATTATTTGTCGGGAATTCCCGACGGACGTTACCTTTAGCTAATCCAAGATATTTCTTGGCGGAACTAACACGAGAAGGCCTCAAACTGACGCACCAACGATCTGTCCACATGTAATTGGTCGAGGATTACCGAAGGACATTACAGAGATTATTGGCTGCCCACAAACGGGAAATGTTTCGTCGGAGTTCTGGATGAATTATTTTCCAGTGGTTTCCAAATATTCTCAACAATTTATTATGTGATAGTACTTATACTCTGATACTAATAAATCTATTAAAAAATAATCTTACGCCAGATAGTAAAGAGAGCAAAACCTAGTTTATAAGAGAATTGAATACCAAAATCTAACAACTAAGCTTTCAGGTAAAAAAGATACTACAAGAAACTGTTGAATACAAAAGGATAAACCATCGAACAAAATCTATCAGTATTTTCAACAGAGCACAATCTGTCGTTAATTCCAACGAATAATCTGTCAAAATTTTTCGTAGAGTTATCTGACGGATTTTTCATCGGACACTGTCATAAAACTACAGATGTACTTACCGACTAAATATCTGTAAGAAAATCTGTCAGTATGCCATGGCGGGAAGACGCAGGAGTGTTACCAATAGATTATCCATCGGTAATTCTGATGGAATTTACTTGCGAATTATCCATCAGTATGTCATGGCGGAAAGCACATAGGAGTGTTACTAACGGATTATCCGTCAGTATGTCATGCCGGGGAGCATGTAGGAGTTTTATCGACAGAATTTACTAATAGATAATTCATCGGTATTTGAATTTCGTTGGTAGGATTTTTCCTGCTCTTTATCGACCGATAAGCTAATTTTTTGACGGAATATCCATCGGTATTTGAATTTGACTGGCGAGATTTTTCCTGCTCTTTGTCGATGGAGCCAATTTTCCGATGGATTAACAAGGGATATTGCATGTCCGCACCACGACCCACCAAGCCCGAGCCCAATCACCAAGCGAGCGTGCCACGAGTTGCCCGATCCCCAACCCCAAGCTCCATCGAGCCCCAGCCCCGACCTCCACTGAGCCCCACTGACAAGCCCACCGAGCCATGGCTAGCCTCGTCGATGACAAATTTCATATAATTCACAAGAAAGGATGAGAGTAGAGATATTCAAAAGATAAACGTGATCGGCTATAAGGAAAAACCATGGGAGTCTTAACTTTATTATATGACTGACTGACTCAATGATCACATAAAACTTGCCTATTTATAGGCTTAGAAATATCAAATAAACTGAAAATAAATAATTTAGAATATCAGATGATATCAAATCCAATATTATAAAATCCTAAAGATATTAGCTAAACTAATTGTCAATCCAATCTTATAATTAAATATTCTATTTCTTAAATAACCATTAAATATCTCTAACACTTCCCTCAAGATGAGCATGTAGTACAACGAAATGCGTATCTTGCAAATAATCAAATTTGATGATGACTTGATACATGCCCATTTGTATTTGGCAAAAGTGAATAAAAGGGAAAATGGAGGTCCTCTTTGTAAGGCCTGTATTCTTTAGCTGTTAAATAGTTAGATGATTTCCAGAGTCATTAAGGCTCTGTTAGGGATCAATAGAATAGAGCTCTGTGTATGGAGCTTATAAAAGCTTGTAATGCTGAAAGAAGGACATAATAAGAAACGTGAGAACTCAATTTTCTCCTCTCCCTTTCTCTCTTCTTCTCTCTTCTTCCTCTCTTCTTTCTTTTCTCTTTGCAACTGAGTCGCATCATTGTGAATGGAAGAGATCCAGCCAAAAGGACCTTAAAAACATCGGATCCCTATCACTGACAATTGACGTGGCATCCCATGCAGCTTGTAGACATTGTCTAAATAGAGTTTAGCCACCTGAGAAGCTGTGTATGGATGTCACAGAGTTATAAAATGGGTGTACTTCATAAGACTATCAACTACTACAAATATCACATCTCGACCTTCTGACCGAGGCAAGCCTTTGATAAAATCCATATCCACCTCCTTGAAGGCATACTCATGAATCAAAAGAGGCTACAGAAGGCCAAGTAAGCCACATTTTCTGGCTTGTGTTGAAGGCACACTGAGCAGGAGCAAATATATTCTCGAACCTGACATCGAAGCCCCTTCCAATATAACTAGCCATAAAGCCTCTTGGTTGTGGCACGCATTCTTGAATGCCCACCCAATGGACTATCATGGAATAATGAGATAAGCTTCCTTTGTAACTCAAGAAAACACCCAACCATTAACTTGCCCTTGCGACGTAAAAGCCTACCCGCAAACCTATACTTGCCTTCCAAATCCCCTTGCTACTTTAATCAAGCAATCAGCTGCTGTAAATGAGGATCTGCTTCCCAACTATCTTTAATCTACTGTAAGAGATTAGATGAGACTACAAATAGGGCCATTAAATTAGTGGCCTCCTCTTCATGAACTTGAGATAATGCATCAGCGGTAGAGTTATCCTTGCCCTTCTTGTAAAGAATTTTGAAGTCAAAACCCATAAGTTGAGAGAACCAGGCATGCTGTAGCTGTGTATAAAGCTTCTGCTCCAGTAGAAACTTCAAACTCTTATGGTCTCTTCGAATGATGAACCTTTGGCCTTGTAAAAGTGTTTAAATTTCTTGATAGCGAACAAATGGCAAGTAATTCATGTTCGTAAGCAAACTTATCTCGATTTTGAGATGAGAGAGCCTTACTAATGAATGCAATGGGGTGCACTTGCTACATGAGGACTGTTCCAATACTTGAGCCAGCAGCATTTCTCTCCACCACGAACATTTGCTTGTAATCAGGTAAGGCCAATACAAGAGTTGTGACTAGAGCATGTTTGAGCTTATCGAAGGTTGTTGCTGCTTCTTTTTTCCACTTGAATGATACTTTCCTTAGCAAGTTCATTAGAGGCCTACTGAGTAAGCCATAGCCTCAAATGAACCTGCGGTAATATCATACCAACCTAAGGAACCCCCTGGTTGCTTGAACCCCATAGCTACTTGACGGTCTGAGGTATTGGCCAATCTTGGACAACCTGGATCTCAGCTGGATCTATTGCCAACCTGTTGCTGAAATGACATGGCCCAGATATTCGACTAGCCTAGACCCGAAACAACATCCGCTCCTCTTAGCAAACAAAGAGTGTTGTCAAAGGAGCTGCAAGATTATTTGTAAGCGATCCAAATGCTATTGTAAGGAAGCATTGTATGCAAGGATGTCATTAGAAAACAATAGTATAAACTTTCACAAGAGCGGACGAAAGGCATCATTCATTAAAGCTTGAAAGGTGGGCGGTGCATTTGTAAGATTGAAGGGCATCACCAGGAACTCATAGTGACCCTCGTGTGTTTGAAAGGCTATCTTACCCACATCCTTGTCATGCATTATGATCTAGTGGTAACCAGATCTCATATTGATCTTCAAATTTGAGCACCATGAAGTTCATCAAGCAATTCTCAATAATAGGGATAAGGAACTTATCTTTGATGGTTAACTCATTCAAAGCTCAAAAATTGATGCACATTCTCCACCAAGCATCTTTCCTCTTTACCAATAGCATTGGAGATGCATAAGGACTGTGACTATGTCGAATAACTCTAGAGTCTAACAGCTCCCTTCTCATCTACTCTACGACATCCTTCTGACTCATAGAGTATTGATAAGGCCTTTACTTCACAGGTGAGGACCCATCTTTTAAGGGAATTCATGGTCATGTCCTCTATTCTGTGGTAGCCCCCTTGGTCCTTCACGAACATCTGGGAACTGATTAAGGAGCTTATCCACAATAGTAGACTCATCTCACATAATATTTTCTTCTATCTACAATTTACACACTCCTTCCATACTCCATAGTTGCAGGCAAGCTAATTGCCCCTTCTTGTTGAGTAACTTCCTCAACTTGCTACCTTCCACCATGTTCATGTCTTTCTTCTCACTTCCCTTTCCTACCATCCTTCGAGAACTTCATGGTTAAATTCTTAAAATTCCACTGGATATCACCCAAGGCGGACAACCATTCAATACCCAAAACCATATCATAATTTTTGAGGTTCAGAAGGCAGACATCTGCTTCAAATTCCTTACCTTGAATCACCCATTGGGAGTCCTGATAGATTGCCTTGCACTCTAGCTTAGTCCCATTAGTCGCATAGACTTTGAAAGCATTGATTCTGATGGCCGTGCATCCCCCACTTCTCGATCGAGGAAGTTATGGGTACTCCCCAAATCGATCAAGATCTACAGGTGTTTCTTGCCCACTTGGCCTACAACTCTCATGGTTTGAAAAAGAGGTGTACTTGTGAGAGCACGGATGGACAGTTGTGCTTCTGCCTCCAACACTTCACCCTCTTCACAGCATTCAACATCTTCTGCCTCTTCTTCAATCTCCATCAAATAAATTTACTTCTTGGAACACCTCTTCCCTGGCTCCTACTTCTCACTACACCAAAAGCATAACCCTTTGGCCCTCTTTTCATTGATTTTTGTATCGAAGTATGTTCTTACTTCCTTTGACGATGTGGCCTTACTTTGGTTTAATGGTATCGAAGTAGCTGGTAGGGGCAGTAGTCCGAATGATGTTGAGGCAATAGGTTTAGCTCCATTAAATCTCTACTCATATCGAGAAAAAGAGCGTGAACCTGTAGCCATGAAGGATCTGCTAGCAAGGGTGGAGGAACTCAAATCTTGATAGTTATCTCCTTGCAATATTGCCATATCGTTTCTAGGATGTAGTAGCAAGACCATGTTGTGATTTTCCTTCCTCAAGCCACTTACAAACATCTTTACTGCAATCTCTTCATGTAGCTCTGCCTTGTTGTACAGAAGGTCGAACTCGTCACTATACTCCTTTAGACTTCCCTTCTGATATAGGTTTTTGAGATTAGCATAAGGCCTTTTGTACGTTCGATCGCCAAATCCTGTTGTTGAATCGATTACATGGTCAATCTAGTGAGGGTATATTCCTTCTAACATCTTATTACACATATACGACTAGTGCCATATAAGGGCTTTACCTTCCACATTAACTGACACCATCTTTATCTTAGCTTCCTCTACAGTAGCATCAAAGTTGAAGAGTTGTTGATAGCGAAATAGCCATGCTTCCACATTCTCCTCATTGAACTTAGGGAATTCCATCTTGCCCATATGAGAATTATTGAAGTAACAATCTCCCATATCCAAAGACCAGTCATGGAGCATATGCCTTAGATCATTCTTGAGATCATTGAGCTTTTCATAGATCTATTACATGAACTAACCCTGCTGATTCCTCAGCTTGGTGATCTGCTACTCGATCTCCTTGTGCATCGCCTTGAATCGATTTGCATCTTGCGAGCGTGTAGTGGCCATGTTACCAGAAAAGTGTTCTAATACCAATGATGCGACTCAGTCACAAAGAGGGAAAAATGAAGAGAGGAAGAAGAGAGAAGAATAGAGAAAGAGAGTGAGAGGAGGAAACTGAGTTCTCAGATTTCTTATTATGTCCCTTGTTTGCGATTTTATTTATTGTCCAAATGCAAGTGCGCGTGTCAAACGAGTTAGGACTTATTAAAAATCAATCCTAATTGGCTGCTTAGGGTGATAAGGTATATGTCTATCCATTTCACTAAAAATCCCCGTCTTTCGATTCGGATTAACCTAAGCTATACTTTCCCTTAGAATTCCTCCGTCAAGTTCAACTAGATTTTAATTGGTGGCTAGTCAATTAAATCGCATTAAATTTGAGACAAGCATAAACAACTCAATCAAATCAATAAACATAGAAGTGAAATAAAAGTCAAGATCAAGAAACAAGATCCATTGATCACCTTGGCAAAAATAACACTTAGTTCATGACAAAAATTGAGTCAACAATCAACATAACGAAGGAATACATCAAGTAAACTAAAGAAAAAAGAGAAGAAAACTCTAATTCGGTAGCGAGTTGCAATCCCATCTTCAAGATCTCCACTTCCCCTTTTTGTCGAATTGATTTCTCCATGACGTCAGTGTTGTCTCTTGAAAACTCTCTCAAGAAAATTCTCAAATGTTCTTCAAATTGCCTAAACACTTCAATATCTAGATTAATTTTTTTCCTCCCATATCTCTCAAGATATTCTAATGATATCTTTAGATGCTCTCATGAGATCTTGAGATATTCCTCTTTTCCTCCTTTTTCTGACTCAATCTGATCCACAATATCATGATTTTTGTGCTTTAGAAGTTTTGTTCTTTTAAAATCTCGACTTCCTAAAATTGTCATTGCCTGTGAATGTACGCTCTAGTGCCTAGGTGCATGCCTTGGCATATCTTCCTCGAATTCATGATACTTCGAATTTTGGTTCTCATGACTTCTTACAATCAAATGAGTTTGAATTAAGTATATGGAATTGAAGCATCACAAAATACTCAAGAAATATCTAGAATTCAATTAAACTAAAGAGTCTGTAATAGTTTAAGGTCTAAAAATGTGTTAAAATATGTAATATATGTAAAGTTAACACACCCCAAACCTCAACTTTTGCTAGTCCTGAGCAAAACCTAAGCTACTAGGAAACAAAAAAAAATGCATTAAAGTGATAAAAACAACTAAAATCACCATCCTTCACTTTATCACGTCAAATTCATCATCTACCCTTCACATTCTCAAATATGGTCCCTCATAGGCTCAGTTATCAATTTAGATTCAACCAACCTAAGAGACCAGCAAAAAGTGCACCACCGAATCTGCCAAGACCCGTACAATGTGTGAAATCACCCCTACTGAAGTTTAAGTTATCATTCTTATGCAAATAAAATAAACAATCATGTAGAAATCGAAAACTTCCTTTTATCTCTATCTCTTTCTTTTGTCGTTTTTTTCCCTTTTTTTTGGTGCACGACTCTGGGTGTCACGTCCAAAAGCTAGGCCCATGTAGTGAGGAATCAACCAATGGCTTCCATCCCAGTTAATCCAAGGCATTATGTGTTGAGACACCCCTACGGGTCTATCCTCAAGTTTCGATAGATGGACTATTTTTCACCATGAGCACATGTTGGGCCCTATTGCGTATACTTTCGCACTAAATAACATTCAAGCTTATATAGTGGTGCTTAGAACCTTGGCACATGTTTTCCGCTCAATAGTGCTTTTACTCTCTTTCCATTGTTTTTTTAAAATAAACAATCAGCTCACTTTTAAAGTTTAATCTGCCTTTATGCTTTTTCAATAGTTTAGATCAAAGTCGAACTGTTACCCCTAGGTGGGAAGTGTTGTGCTCAAAAGTGGGGTTCAAACTTCAAAGGTAATAACCTTATACTAGCACCCTAAGTCAAGTTGTCTCCTCCTATCCTACTAAACAATATTCAGTCCCATTTAATTTATCACTGAACAGAGAGATGACATTTCCAACATAACAAGCTCAGGCTTAGTGAATGCATGCATCCTACAGCCTAACAAAAATAAAATAAAATAAAATAAAATAAAAATATAGCATTATGCAAAACATCAAAAATGTACCAGTAGAGTCCTACAACCCCAAACCTAAAACAGACATTGCCCACAATGTAAAGAGATGTAAGGAAAAGCAATACTCCCCTAGTGCCAGTAAGCTAGCTGTGTGCATTAGGACTCCTGGTCGGAGTCGCTCTCCCTGCTGTCTTCATTAGATGTGTGCTCTGTGTCAGCGTCCTTACTCTCCTCACTGAGTAATGGCTGTTTGGAGAGTTGTTGCATGTTGATGCCCAAATGGTTCACAAGCAATAAGTTCACCTGAAACTGATATTCTGCCAACTTAGCTTGGCACTCCTTTCTTTTCTTCTTATAGTAAATGTGGCGATCCACTTTATTTACTACATCTCTCCATCCTTCTTGTTGCCCTTTTGGTTCCTTGGGTTTAGGCTCTCGATCAGC
This sequence comes from Lagerstroemia speciosa, assembly GCA_037672795.1. Taxonomy (NCBI): domain Eukaryota; kingdom Viridiplantae; phylum Streptophyta; class Magnoliopsida; order Myrtales; family Lythraceae; genus Lagerstroemia; species Lagerstroemia speciosa. The sequence continues at coordinate 6,410,141 of CM075296.1, forward strand.
TTTTCGCATCCCACGAACTATTTGAGCATCAATTGCCTTTCTCTCCTTGAAAGTGTGATGTTCATCTGACAACGCTTCTAGCCAATTACACTCTTTTGTATGCTTCTTATCTTCTTTGCTTTTCTTCCCTTGTAGTACTACCTCAGGTGGATTATTAGGATAAGCACCATTTAGTGTCTCCTAAGCTAACCTGTTCACAATATCAATAGACATACAAGCATCAAATTCATTGGGGAACTTCATTAATCTAAACACATTAATGGTTACCTCTTGGTCGCTATCTCATTTTCAGCTCACCTTTTTGGATGTCAATAAGAGCCCTGCCTATTGCTAAAAATGGCCTACCTAATATAATAGAAATCTCCCTATCCTCATCAAAGTCTAGTACCACAAAATTAACAGGAAAAATGAACTTATCAACTTTAAATAATACATCATCTATTATACCATGTGGATATACAAGGGACCTATTAGCTAATTACAATATGATAGATGTGGGTTTTACCTCCCTTAAACCTAGCTACTTAAATATAGATAGGGCATCAAGTTAATACTTGCACCTAAATCGCAAAGAGCCCTACCTTCAAAATGAGAGCGAATGGAACATGGGACAATAAAACTACCTGGGTCTCTTAATTTTGGAGGCAATTTATATTGCAAAATTACATTGCATTCCACTGTGAGTGCAACAGCTTCACAATCACCAAGAATATGTTTCTTGGATAAAATATCCTTCATAAATTTGACGTCACCCGGCATTTGCTCCAAAACTTTTGCAACAGGGATGCTAATATGGAACGTTTTAAACAAATCAAGAAACTTACGGAATTGGGTTGCATCCCTCGACCGTTGTGCTTGTTGAGGAAATGGAGAGGAGGATATGTTTTTTCCCTTTCCAAAAGTATTTCACTTGGCTTAGCATCCTTGGGGTTGTCCTCCTTTTACTCTGCAACTTGCTCGGATGCTCTGTTGGGGGAATTTATGTTACTGCCCTGCCGCGGCATGAGCCTTTGCAAATTCTTCTCTGTGCTTCTATGCCATGGCATGTGTCGCGACACACCCTACTTCTAAGCTTGGCTCATCCTTTCGCCCTATCTCACACCAGTTCCTCAATGTAATTGCATTGACATGCTCATGTACTTGATTTCTTGGGTTTACCTCATGTTACTGGGTAGTGTGCCTTGGGGACGATTGCTCAAAACTTGTGCTAATTGTCCAATTTACACTTCCAAATTCCTTACCTGTGTCGATTGAGCTTGAAACATAGAAGTAGAGCAATCTGTAAGAATACATAAAGCTTCTTCTATCTTAAACATTTTATCAAAAGGAGGAAGATTAGTTTTTTGTTGAGCCTGGAAATCTGGATGGTAGATTCTGCTTGGAGTTGGCATTATGAAAGGTTTGGATGATTAGCCACCCTGGGTTGTAGGTATTTGAATATGGATTATCCTGTGGATTTCCTCGTATAAAATTCACTGATTCTTGGTGCTCCTTGTAATGGTCTAAATACACATTTCCTTCTTGTGTGTGGCTAGGTCATACTCCTTGCACCTTAAGTGTGGCCACTTCTCTTGTTAGAGCATCAATCTCAACATTCAATGCCACTACTACATCAACTAAATGTATCCACGATGCTCCTCTTCCTGCTGAGACTCTTTTAGCTAACCACTGATAATTGTTATTGGCCATTTCATCTAACAGCTCAAAGGCCTCATCGGGAGACTTTCCCATGATAGTTCCACCTGCAGCTGCATTTATAGTTGTGCATAGAGATTCAATAAGCCCATTATAAAAGGTCTAAATCAGTAGCCACTTAGCGATCCGGTGATGGGGACATGCTCGGAGTAGCTCTTTGAAGCATCATATAAGGTTTCTGTTGAATGTTGCTTGAAGGATGTAATATCGTTCCTCAACTCCATAGTTTTGCTCAGTGGAAAGTATTTTGCAAGGAACTTCTAGGCTACCACATCCCATGTAGTGAGGGAATTTAGTGGTAGAGAGTACAACCATGCTCTAGCCTTGTCCCGAAGAGAAAAATGGAAAATTCGCACCCTATAGCCTCAACTGGAACTCCGTTAAAGCGAAAAATATTGCAAATCTCCAAGAAGTGAGCTATAGGCCACTAAGATCCTCATTCGGTACTCCCCCAAAGAATGTAGATGTTTGCAACATTTGGGTGATAGCTGGCTTGATCTCGAAGTTGTTCACCGCTATGGGTGGTCTCACGATGCTAGAACAATCCATGACATGTGGTTGTGCATAATCCCACAAGGTTCAAGGTCGATGCTACACTGAACCACTTCTACTGGCTACTGATCATTAGCTTGCCATGCCACCAGTCCTTCATGTGCACCGTCCGCCATTGCTTGGTCACGTGCACGATTTTATCGTTGCTCTCGAAGTCGTTTATGGAAGGTTCTTTCAATTTCTGAATCAAAAGCAACTAATGTAGAATTGAGTGCACAGGTCATGTACTACATGGCATAACTTGAAAGGATAATAGATAAATACGTAAAAATCAAGAACTTCAAAGAAGTCTGAACTAAGGGGTAAATGCTTGGTATCAACATTAACTAAAATTCTGAAATTGGTCTCCAGCAACGGCGCCAAAAACATGTTCGCGATTTTTTTTATCATCCAAAAGCAAGTGCACGTGTCGAACGAGTATTATAGTAATGAGAACGAGTGTCGTCCCATAGAGAACTAATCAAAATTCAATTAATTACCAAAATGATAACAGCTCTCCCTTATCCAAACAATCGATCATGAATAGAAGCAAGAAAATTAAAATGAAAATAGTAAACAATGAAATTTCAATAAAAAAAAAAAGTTAAAGGTCCTAAAGATCACAATTTCACCTATTCTTAATCCTAATTCTAGTTCCCTTCTTCTACCTATGCACTGAATTTAATTTCGTTGTTAACCTAGGATTCACTATCGTCATCTGCAGTTATTGCTTGCAATAGACCATATCCTTAACTAGTCAATCTACTCTATGTCTAGGCACTCAACAAGTTAGGACCCATTAAAAATCAATCCTAATTGGTTGCTTAGGGTGACAGGTATATGTCTATCCTTTTCACCAAAAATCTCCATCTTTCGATAGGGATTAACCTAAGCTATGTTTTCCCTAGCTTAACCTTGAATTCCTCTGTCAAGTCCAACTAGATTACCTAATCAACTTAATCGGTGGCCAGTCAATTAAATAGCATTAAGTTCGAGACAAGCATAAATAACTCAATCAACTCAATAAACATAGGAGAAGTGAACTAAAAATCAAGATCAAGAAATAAGATCCATTGATCACCTTAGGAAAAATCACACTTAGTTCATAATAGAAATTGAGCCAACAATCAACATAATCAAGGAATACATCAAGTGAACTAAAGAGAAAAGAGAAGAAAACTCTAATCCAGTAGTGTGTTGCAATCCCATCTTCAAGATCTCCGCTTTCCCTTGTTGTCGAATTGATTCCTCCTTGAAGTCAGTGCTGTCTCTTGAAAACTCAAGAAAATTCTCAAATATTCTTCAGATTGCCAAAACACTTCAACATTTAGATCGATTTGTTTCCTCCCATATCTCTCAAGATATTCTAATGACATCTTTAGATGCTCTCGTGAGATCTTGAGATATCCCTCTCTTCCTCCTTTTTTGGACTCAATCTGATCCAGAATATCACGATTTTTGTGCTTTAGAAGTCCTGATGTTTTAAAATCTTGACATCCTGAAATTGTCGCCACCTACCGTGGCATATGCCACGGCACGTAGCGTCAGAATCCATACTGTGAAGGTACGCTTCAACACATACCACAACAAGTCGTGCTCAAAAGTAATCTGCCCTTTTGTGCCCAGGTGCATGCCTTGGCCTACCTTTCTCCAATTCACGACACTTCGAATTTTGGTTCCCATGACTTCCTACAATGGAATAAGTTTGAATTAAGTATATGGAATTGAAGCATCGCAAATACTCAAGAAAGATCCAAAGTTCAATTAAACTCAAGAGTCAGCATCAGTTTAAGACCTAAAAATGTGTTAAAATATGTGATATATGTAAAGTTAACATCCTCCTTTTAGCATTACAAGCTTTTATAAGCTCCATACATAGAGCTCTGTTCTACCGAGCCCTAAACACAACCTCAATGACTCTGGAAATCATATAACTATTTAATAGCCAAAGAATACAAGCCTTACAAAGAGGACCTCCATTTTCCCTTTTATTCACTTTTCCCCCAAATACAAATGGGCACGTATCATGATGACTTGGCTTTTGAAATCGACTTAAGCATTTTTGCTTCAAAGTCAAAAAACAACAATGACTTGAGGCTTCTTACTTTTAGAGGTCGGAAAATCGGCTTAGGTCTTCTCTTCTCGAACTTCAGAGACCAGAGGATAACATGAGCCTTTTTGGCTCAGATATCTTGTCTTCATCCCCGCATCATCATTTGGATCATCTTGCACAGCAAACTTACCAGAATCGACCCACTCTAATACCATGGCAAATTTCATATAATTCATGAGAGAGGATGAGAGTAGAGATATGGAAAAGATAAACGTGATTGGCTATAAGGCAAAACTACGGGAGTCTAATTTTATTAGATGATTGACTAACTCAACGATTACATATGCTTATTTATAGACTTAGAAATATCAAATAAACTAAAAATAAATAATTTAGAATATCATACTGATATCAAATCCAATATTATAAAATCCTAAAGATATTAGCTAAACTAATTGTCGATACAATCTTTTAATCAAATATTCTATTTTTTAACTAACCATAAAGTATCCCTAACAATCGAGCCCACCCTTGACCCACCAAACCACATCGGCTAGACCCATCAAACACCAACCCAAGCCCCACCAAGCACCTCCCGGAGCCCCGGGAGACCCACCGACCGCCACCCTGAGCCACTGATCGACAGTACTAGCCACTCAAGCCCTAGCGCCCCAGCCCACGGCCACCCCGAAATTTTATTTGTATTTTTCATTTTCTTGGACAGATATTGTAAATATTTTTAACTAATAAAATTTACTTTTGTAATTGGCCCAATTATTTTTTTATTAATGATATTTTATTAATTTAATCGATTGATCAGTTTAAAATATAAATAATTATAAAGTAAAAAATTATCAATATTTGTAAAAATTACACACCGATCGATCGCTGGCGGGCATATACTAGAAAACACTTCAGGGCTTACCTTACTGACGAATAATCCATTGGTAATCCGCTGGATGTCAAGCCATCGTGAGCCTTTGGTAATCCATCCCTTAATTACCTATGGATATATCATCAATAGTTCGTTATTTCCAACGAATGTCCATCAGGAATTCATCGAAACTAAATTCCCAAAAAGGGAAAATGCGATGTCACGTATCCATCGGGAAAGTCATTTCCCAATGGATTTTTTTACAAATCATCTGTCGAAAAATGACAGTTTTCTTGTAGTGGGACTTAATCTCTTGTAGGCCAAATGAATATTTTACACAGTATCAAAGCATGTTTTCCTATGTGCTCGCACTATGCTAGTTCCAAGTGTAGAGCTTGTGGTCCGTTAAACCTGAGAATAATAGAAAAATGCCTAGTTGTGGCCAATTTATCTAGTACAAAAAAAGTGTGTTTTGAATGTTAACCCAAGAATGGAAGAGGAGGCCCGTCTTATAGTAGTTTGTCCTTGTAACACGAGACTAGAAATAAAATGACCAGCTTGATATCAATTGTTTAGAGCGGATGTTTAAGGGAATGTGTACACACCTTGGCAAGTAAGGGCGGATGTTGAGAAATAATCCATCATCGGATAATAAAGAGATCGAAGCCTAGTTTATAAAAACGTTTCATACCACCACCTAATAACTTAGGCTTTTAGGTAATTGGCTTAATCTCTTGTGAACCAGGTACAAAATTTGACAAAGGCAAGTTCACTTATTCTTAAGGTTTCTTGGACTTTTAAGGTTTTATATAAAATCTGAGAAATAATTAAGTTTGATTGGTTGGTATCACCGCATTAACACTGATATGTGGTAACACTGTAACATGCAATGTGATGGCCTACTTAGTCCTAGCCACGGGCCAGTTTGGGCCCGGGGCTAGCCCGGAACCGGCCTTGTCAAAACCAGCCTGGAACCTGTCAAAATAGGAACCGTGCCAGAACTGGCCTTGAACCGTGAGGCCTAAGGTTCAGGGCCTGTTCATCCAGCCTTAGATCGGAACTGGCAGCAAATTTAAAAAAATTTGAAATTTTTTGCCCCTAGCCCCTAGGTCCCTAGACCTCCTACCCTCCGCTGCTGCTGCCGCCACTGCCAAACCCCCCACCCCACGTGGGCCCCCCCGGCCTTCCATGCCAGACACCTCCCACGTGGGCCTCTACCAACCCCACCTTCTCTTTTTCCTCTCTCTCTCTCTCTTTAACCATTCATATATATATATATATATATATATATATATTATATTTTACTCTTCAAATACACGATTAAATAAGAGAACTACCTAAACTTTGATTCTTCTAAATCTCAAGATATACGGTTCTCTCAATTTTTAATTATATATTTTAAAATTGTGCATATTAACTTTAATTTAAATAAAATCGAACAGAATAATTCGGAACCAAACGGAACCGTGATTTGGAACCGGAACCGTCTGGTTCCGAACCGTCCAAAGGAAGGTTCAGGGCAGGTTCCATGGCCTCCAATTCTTGAACTGCTGGTTCCGGCGGTTCTTGAGCCGTGGCTAGCACTAGGCCTACAACTAATATGTCTAGGTTAGATTCAAAAGACCATATGGCTTGTCTTCCAACTCGAGTTGAAACTAAACACTCTTTTTCTATGTTCATTGGTTAGGTTGTGCTAAAACACATCTTGATACTACAACATGTTTTGGTTTTGAGCTTAACCATAACCACAACATCAAATGTAAATATATTATTGAGTTAGACTTAGAATTTGTCTAAGATTATGTAAAACATCTAAAGTCCTATGATCTATTTGGGTTGGGCCATAAAGTCTGCTATAATTGCTTGGATTTAAACCCAAATCAAGGCCCATTTTCAGCCATCTCCTTGTTGTACAAATTTTTAAGTTTGATAATGATAAACTTTAAGAAGTAGCAGAAAGTATTAGGGAGAAAGAATTAACTAAAAGTAAAAGGGCTAATATAAAGGGGGATATTGACACTTGTCCTATAACTGAGCTAAATATACCTCTTCGAAGACAAATATAACTCCTCTTAATTCTTAACCATTTTAGACATGGGAGCGGGAATAACTTAGAGAGGGAGACTGGAGGCTGAAGAAGATATTTGAATTGCCTACTTAGGTAAGTTGGTTTTCCATGATTTTAACATCAATATCCATTAGTTTTGATGTTGGCTAAGCCTATTCTTAGCTTAACTAAATCGTGATCATTAAGTTAAGTAAAGAAGGTTACTTTGCTGAAGTGATATGGAAGTGTTGTTCTTGGTTCAAGGATTCATAGTGCTATGGAGATATATTTGAACATGTTTTCAACATCATTAGCTTGGTGTGGTGGATTCTTTGATGTGTGTAGTTGAATTAAAGGATTAATGATGTTTCCTGATTTACCATATTCAAGTTACTGTGATGAGAGTTTAATGAGTATCATCAAGTTCAATTATGCATGATTAGCATGATATTACATGTTTTATTGTTGTGTTTAAGGGTTATATAGTGTAATTAGATAGCATCAAGTTTGATTAGTAATCCTTAATTACTACATTGCATGGTTTTATGAGATTCCTTAGGTGGTCCAAAGCTGAATTAGAATCATGACATAGGTTTAATTATTTTTAAGGAGTATAATTAAGTTCTATCAAGCATACTTAAGATGATGATCCACCTTAGATTTGCTATATAAAGAGGCATAATGCTACCATCTGTATGATTTCCATAAGAATATGATATATTCAGTTGAAATAAACATGCAACATGATATGTTATAAGTGCCTAAGTGATTGAAGCATGCATGCATATGCATATCCCGCAAGTGATTGAAGCACGCATAGCATGCATGCATGCACATATCCTGCAAATGATAAATGATGATACGATGCCTCGGAAGGGGAATGAAAGACTACTAATCAATTGGTAATATTATACAAAATGATGATACAATATGTTCCCGTAAGGGACATGATGATACGATATGTTTCTCGGAAGGGATGAACGGATCATTGATTAGCTGGTAATATTATACGATTACCCGGAAGGGATCACTGTCCAGTTGGTAACGTGCATGCATTCAGAGGGCTATTAGGTCATTAGATAATTGTTGAATATTGCACTCACTCTTGATTCCATTAAATCATACGATATTGCTTAATGAAGTGATAATGTTACTTTTGTAGATCTATATGGCACTTAGAAGTATGCATGACTATGTTTGGTCATTGGATGTTGCTTCCATAGTGAATTGAAAAGATAAGTTGAATTGCGTTCATTTTAGTTGGTGAATTTTAATGGTTAAACTATGAATTATCAACGTACTGAGTAATATAAGCTCATCTCTTCATTTTAACATTTTAGAGGAATATAGTTGCAGCTTGAGGTTAAGAACCTCGTGGATAACTGTAGAAGTGTTTTAAAGTTATACTTTTGGATAGAAAGTATATAGTGCTCAGCATTTCTTGTGATTCTTTTTGGATAGAGTTGCTTCATTGGTCTCACCATATAAATAGTGATGTGGAATATGAGTACGGACTTAACTTCAAGTCTTGTACATGTGTAAGTGCAAGCAAAAGAGTTATAATTGTAACTAAGTTTCCTATAATATAATTTGCTCTGAATAATCAAACTAAGTTGTCTTTATAATTTATTAGTGAATTAGAAGTGATTTGATACACTATGGTGTTTTAAACGAGTCACATGCTTCCGCAAATCTTATTTGATCGACCATGATTAGAGTAAGCATAAGAGGTTATGCTCCTTAAAAGTTAAAAAGAATTTTCTTTTCACTTATGAAAAATAGTGAGTGAAAAATAGAGTGATCAGAGATAACATTGGAAGAAAAAACTCAGAAGTGTTTTTAGTTCATGTGTGATTTTAAAAAAAGAGTTTTCTTGATTTTTACTAGGATAGTAGTGTGAATACCATAAAAGATGTGCACTTGTGCATCTAATTGGAGGATCGACACGGTGATTTTTGTGATCGGGGTTTCCGGATAGTGCCAACACTGAGGGATATGCCTAATCGAAGGATTCGATCTATCGCGGGAGATTAGTCAAGGACGTCCCACTTCGTGTAGCCATTCTTGAATGCTATCGAGTAAGAGTATTTCAAACAGAAGATTGATTTGGAATTTTGTGCAGGTAATTTCTAAATCACCTCTTGTATAAATTTTGACTTATATCGAAGGGATTCTTAGGAATAAAAGTTTTGAACAACTATTTCCAGTTGAGAATCTCAATAATGCAGAGGAAATATTGACGATGGTAGAGCCAATTAGAGGTTTAGAGACACAAATAGATCCTTAGAAAATTAAAAAAAAAAAAAAAAAAAAAAAAGAGCAGTTTTCCCACTTTTTTGGGTAGTAATTTTTTTCGGTAATGAGTAATTTTTCTAACTTTTTTTTTTAGTTTACAAGAAGGCACATAGGTCTAAAATAGATAAAAAGAAGGTGGGATAAGAGAGGTATGGAAAGTTCCACGGGTGAGACCAAATCTAGGACCTTAAAGTTACGGACGAGAGCGATACTAGCTGTAACGAGCCTTTTTTTCAACTAAGGTATAATGAAATTATAAAATTGTGAGGACCGGTTAAAAGAATCTAGAAGGCACGCAGTAAATCCACTTAAAACAGCTAGCATAACATTCGCCATAAAAGTGTAGCCATCGGGCCCAAGCCCAGAACCACAAATTAATGGACCTAAAACTCAAGGTTATGGGTTAGTAATTAAAAAATGAATTTGAAGGGCGAAATAAGATGATTTAATGAAAATATAGATAAAATTAGTGATATATGTATAAAACTTTATAGATTTTCCTAAATCTGCCCCGTATTGGACCGCCTATGAGAAATCTGTGCGGTAGGATGTGCGTGGGTAAATACTCCACGCTTAATTGAGTTCATTACGTAAATTTTTCTCAAATCTTGACACGTGTAAAATTATTGTAATTTCTGACAATTAACTTTGACATGTCAGATGGGCATGATTTAAACAACGAATTCGTTACATATTAATACACACTGAATATTCATTCGGGCCAGGGCATCCACGTTCGCTACCAAAATGACCACCCCCTCGATAGAGTGTTGGTCCTATAATTACTTCAGGCAAAGCAAGCTGGCCACAGGTCCAATCTGATTGCTTTTGAAACGGTTCAATTCGGTTCGATTTGAACCATTTAACATTATTAATTACACTTAGAAAATAACTGAGCTGTTTTTCGTTTAAAAAATCGCACCAAATTAGAACCAGTTCAAGGAGAACTGATTCAAACAAGTTCGATTCCGGTTCTCCCCGAAACCTTTTTTTTTTTTTGGGCACCCCCCATCCGATGGAAAGATATCAAAATCACGAGAAGTCATGTATTTGCCCTCAAAGACCGGCGATCGGAATGACAGTAGCCTGCACACAAAGTCAAGGCGACTGACGGCAACCATTTAATTGCGAGAGGACCATTACACTAGCCAGAAATTTCGATGATCTATAAATGCGGAAGAAAGTGCCGGCAACGTTGATTGCAGTGACACAGGCTGAAACGTCTAGTACCGGAATAAGGGGTCTCTGTGTTCGAATTTTTATGTAACGGACTTTTTGACCATTTTATTTGACATAAATCTGTATTTCCTAAGTCTGAAAATAAAAACCTTAATGGATTAAAGATGTTGGAAAAAAAATTCCTAGATTAGTTCAAATGGTACAATGATTTGGCTCGTCTCCCAACAAATTTTTGTTCCAAGGATCTGAATTTTTCTCTCTCGTATATGGGCTCGCGAATCTAATACGAGAATAAGAAATAAAGAGATAAATAAGCACATAATTTATATGGTGATAACCGAACTCAGAATTTCTAGGTTGTGTACCAGGTATTGTGTCATTGCACTAAGACCACATTTTCACTCGAACCATTCAGTTGATGGAGAAAGTATGCTGGATAGTTAGGCCTCACAATAAGTCTATTACCGAGAAATTCTTAGGTGAGCTAACTCATGGATGACATGTTTAAGTTAGTCAATAAATGTTTGATATGTAAGCAAATATTTCAAATTACTTTTAAAAAATAAATATTATTAATGAATAAAAAAATATGATCTAACACATAATAATAATATATTAAATATTTATTAGTAAAATTTATGATATAACAATGAGTTAAAACCATGGGAGAATCTCTCGTCTTTTCCCCGTCAATGCTGCTTCACTCAAATGGGTTGAAATATTAACGATGCCTGCTTGTCCGTTTCGGAGATCATGATACTCTCAAACTCATCAATCTTGGAAAGCCCAATTTTCTGTAGTCACTGGTCGAGAATGAGGAGGAGCTGATGGGTATATTATATAGCAGTATTAACGTGGTATCAAGGATAATAATGTTTAATTATTTTAATATTTTTTTAAGTAAATCCTAAAAATAAGAAAAATAACTCTTAACACAATTGAATTTTATTAGTTTGTGATAGTACGTCAGTACTGCTATGTGATATACTAATATGTATGAGACTTGCTGGGGATGAGTGCCCCTCGTTAAACCAGCATCGATAACATCATGGCCATTTAAGAAAAATAACTCTTGAAATAATTGAATTTTATTAATTTGTGATAGTACGTCAGTACTGTTATGCGATATATATATTATGTATAAGACTTTCTCGAGAATGAGTGCCCCTCATTAAACCCTCGTCTATAACATCACGGCCATTTAAGTCTATGAGATCGGCTTCCAAGTCACAATTTCTTCTGTATAGGAAGCTTCCATGCAACGTTCATGATAAGGACATGTAAAGCCAATAACACTTCCTTTACCCACAGAATATCAATAATATGTTAACTTCTTACAACGACAAGTTTATTATTCTAAATCCATGAATTCAAGTAACTTCATATGCTAGCAAGTATTATTGACACACCAAAGTTTACACGCATAAGGCGTTTTAAACTTCCTATCTCGTGAACTATTACACGAATGTTCTATCCAACTGACGTAGTTATCAGAATTTACTTTTTGGATAGGCATAGAAGGAGGATGTTAATAGTGGCAAACCAGATACCCACTATACTGTATTCAGACTTTCGTGTTCACCCGCGAACATATCGGATGGATTAAACAATCGTATTCAACATTGACCCGTCAGTGTAATATTACTAAATGCCTCGTATATTTCAAGAAGTCAATGCCTTCTGAGGACCTTGATCAAATAGGGCAACTTACAAAAGCATGTTTTGATACAAAGTAAAATAAGAAATTTGAGTCCGTGACTCACAAAATTATATGAGAGTAAATTTTAAACTATTAGACCACACCTTATTGTCAGAATAAGTAGTACAGCTAGCAATTCGTGCTAATCTTTGCCTAACTTTTTCCACAAATAATCCATTTAAGTCGTTGTCAGACCAGCTAATGTATATAGACAAGAGATACCATCTAATAGCTGTTGAATTTGGCCTGCCGTTTCACCTACGCCAAAAATCATCTAATAAATGGAGGGACAGCGCATCTGATTCCTTATGAGTAACAACTTGGTGGCCTACCAATTTTCTGATGGATTAACACAAGCGTCGTCTGGTCCTTGTCTCTGTCTCTTTCTCTGCGCGTAAAGTAACTTCACATAGAATTGACAAAAAGCATGATGTAGGTACGATGTAATAGAAAACCTTTGTGAGGTGAACAGGCATCTGGTCCCATTTCTGGGTTCCTCTGGCCAGATATATACTCGAATTAATCCTCAACAAGAGGGACTTGTTATTGTGTGTTTTGGATGCTTCCACCGCCAAATGATACTGCGGACACGTTCAAGGTTAAATGGAGTAGGTCATGATTGAAATCCACATGTCAAGAGGAAGCTAATTTTCTCTTCGTTGATTAAAGATTGAGTTTATGTTCAATCCTAACTTTTAATATGAAATTAGACCAGTGCCCTTCATTTTTTAATTTCAGAGATTATGATAGAGGGGCATAAATGACATTTCTCCCCAACGGTGATGTGGGGAAGCCACATCAGCCTCAGTCCACCACATGTGACAGACTAGGATCACATATCTGCAAAATCCGTCAGCATTGACCGATTTTATGACATCGTACTAAACAGAGCAAAAGTTTAAAAGTTCATTTTTTTTAACTACACAAAAAATTTGTACTAAAAGTGACAATTTAACTAATACGGGCATAATTATGTTATTGGCCGTTCAAAAAATAGATGGTCAGAGTGTCACGTCCCGGGGAGCAGAGGTTTGCATGGTGCAGACGTTGCAGTGTAGCAGCAGCCGTACGTCACTATTCATTGCATTGATCTAAAGTTTTCCATCATGCAGTCAATTAATTAATTAATTTTTTTAATAAAAATCCAGTTTGAAATTGGATCATGATGAGTGGAACCGGCCTCCCTAGTTTGACTAGTTTTGGGTCCAATTGACTCGTTGCCCAGACTAGTCTGTATTGAGTCTCATCACGTGGAGGTGAATCATCATTTAGGAAGAGAGTGGCAGATGAGGCAATGGTCATCAAAACTGATTCAGTTGTTAGCATATTGTATCAAGAGAGAGTAGTTATACAATGCATTGGCACTGATAAGGAAGAATGCTTGCAAAGTGAGAATGCAGTTTAATGCTAAGGAAGTAGGTAAGCAGGCTCAGGAATGAAGATGATCTCATCCACATAAATTAGAAGTTATGCACAAAAACCACCCTATTGGAAAACAAATAATTAGGTGTTAGGTTGAGTGGATTAAAATCCCAGCTGAATAAGGAAAGTTTGTAACTCTGTATACTTTATTGGAGGAGATTGCTTGAAACCATAGCTCTCCTTGTGCGATTTGTACATATAGTAAGAATATTCAAGTGTTAACTCTTGCAAATGCAATAGATTTTAGAATGATTTTAAATGATAATCGAGTATGAGCATATGAGTTTAACCAAAGGTTAGATATTTCTCGGAGTATTTTTCAGATTCTCTAAATTTGGATTATTATATGGATTTATTTAGTTACATGAAAGTCACTGAACCAAAGGTCGAGATGCAAAAAAAGGTATTAGCGTACTTGAGGAGGTCATGTCTAGGCATGTGCCCAGGCACACGATGGCAAAATGCATTTGTGCACTAGGTGCCACAACAGAACTTCACATATCGTTCTCTGATATCTTGTGCCACGACACGAGGAGACACGCTCACGTAACTTGCAATTTTGCATCCTTGAAATTTTTGGAGCGACAAAAAAGGCAGATGGGGAATATTTTGCACTAGATAGAGCCCAAAAAAAAAAGAAAAAGAAAAAGAAAAGGCATCCACATGTACCACAAGTGTATTTGAATATATTAAAAGAATATCTCGAGAGGTACTGTTGGAATCAAATGAATATATACCGGTGAAGTTGCTATCCTTAGATCCAATTCTCATCTCATTAGTTTTTGTGATAGTTTTGTTTTCTTTCTATTTAATTTGCATCGCAATTATTTGTATTCGATTTTCTAGATAAAAATTTGTTTTAATTTTATCTGGAATCTGATTTTTTATCAGGGGCTCCTTTGATGTTTAATTCCCACTGCAACTAATGGAGCTTTAGAGGAAGTTGCATAACTAGTTCAATTATATCATTGTCAAAAAGAGCATCAAACTCATCAGACATAGCCCAATGCCATTTTTGTATCTTGTAAGAACTGAATAACGATAATATGCTCAATTTTAGGCAATTAAGCCATACCACAAGTTTGGTTCATAAATATTATTCTTAGAGAGGTGATCATGGAATGAAAATTGGGATGTGTCTCCAAAGGGTAAGGTAGGGATTGAGTAGATGGGGGATGTGTATCTTTGGAGGATTGATGGATAAGGGCAATTGACGGATAAGTGAGGACGACTTGGGAGGATTGAGTGGATGACAGGACGCCAGTAGAAGTTGGAGTAGACAGCAGAACAAGGATATAAATTGAGTAGACCCCAGATGGGCTCAGGGAGGACAAAGGTTGCCGAATTGGATTTGAAATGGCATGAGATGGTCTTCGCCTGCTAAAGGAATAACCTTCGAGCAGAGACTGTGAGAAGGAATCAGCTGCAAATTATGATATTGTAGGTAGTGGTGGAGTTGATGTTCAAGGTAGAGATGTGATAGTAAAGGGATATTAGGACTCAGCAAACTCAATATGTCGAGACTCATAAATGTGATTAGTAGAGGGATCAAGACACTTGAAAGCATTCTGAGTGAGAGAGTACTAAATTAAAACACATGGAAGAGACTCTAGAGGTGGTTTGTGAGGTGGGTACGCGTGTAAGCATGGATGATAAAGACATCCAAAGATTCGACATTTGAAAATAAATTAGGCCGACATCGAAAGACACTTTTTTAAAGGAAGAGAATATACTTGCTTAAAATATTATACTTTGACCGGTTTTACGTGATGTCAGAAAAGAAATATATTCAACTATTTTAAGATTTTTTTTTAAATTCTTAAAAATAAAAAATATCTTAAAAATAATTAAATTTGATTTATTGGTTGTCACTATGTAGGTATAACTACGTGATAACACTCGCTCGTTATATATAAGACTTTCTCCCTAAGTGGAGTGTAATTTCACTATTCTTTTATAGGGTGTTTGGTTTGATGTAAAAGAAAAATTTTACATGGAAAATAACAAGTTGACGAGGTAGGCTGCAAACTTGGAATCATTTTTTGGCTTCCCAGGTCTTGGTTTTTTAGCCGGGCTAAGCTAGATTGCCTGGAAAGCTTTTACAACCGGGGAAGACGGCACTCTTGGATTACAGCGGGCCCACCAGTAAAATTACAAGCACCCCTGTCCTTTTCTCTTCATCTTTTACCAGGGACAGGGCAAATTTGTAATATGCTCCATTATAATATTATTATTTTGTTTACTTTCCTAGTACTTTATAATATTTACCAAACACAATAATTTTAAATTTTTAATAACTTTCTATATAAAATAATTATTTTCCCTATAATATCACTTTTCTCTGTAATTCAAGATTACTTGAACCAAACACCTCCGTAACCAAAATATCGATTTTATCTAGAATACGAATTTATGGTGGGGGTGGATTCGAAGCAGATAGGAAACCAGGAAATCCGACAGACTCAGCATCTTTGACTAATGCAATTCTTATGTCTTTTCTCTTATGAAGATTCTAAACTTTAACATGTTTCACACTACGTTTCTCATTCATTTATGCTTTATGTCGTAGTCAGGAATCGTGAGAAATCGGGAGAATGAACAGGAAAGATATTTTTTATGATGAATAATAATCCAAGCAGGAAAGCTCTTTTTTTTTTAGTGACTAATTTTGAGTTTATTTGTCTTTTTAATATAGAAAAATATACTAATTTAATAGGAGAAAAAAGAAGAAAAATAAATAAATGGGAGCCTAAACATCAAGGGGACAGGTTTAAAAATCAAAGTGGACCAACTTATTCAACCGGTTAAACATGAAAACGTCTGCCAATCTGGCCCGACTATACAATTAACTCGATTTACATGTTGACTTGCTAGAAACCGTGTTCAAACGATCGATCTTAATAAAAATTGGCAAACCCACTTCAACCGCCCGATTCATCTTAAAAAATGAGTTGATCCGAGGCATGCCTTTGGCTAATCTCATAGCCGCTCTCATCAACACTGTTTCTCATGTACATCCCGATGTCGGACAAAGTCATTTTTTCAACAGCCACAAAAGAAAGTTTTGGCTTTTTTTATTCACCCTAATTACTGAAATTAAAAAACAAGCCTATTGCTAAAAATAGAGAGAAAATATTTAGAAGGAGGTTACGCATATTATATACATATTTCTCCTCTCTTTTAATTTCTAGGATAATTTTAGTAGTGTTCTTGTGTCTATTCTTGGGAGGATTTTCAAACAAAAACTTCTATACACTGTAATAATTAAAGTACAAGAAATTCTACACAGTATTGATTTCATATTTTTCATTATTACTTTTAGAAATCTGATTCGACCCACCAAACCCCGGTTAAACCCCTTAAATCCAGAAACCCATGTATTGACCAGTTTTCAGCCGCTTGATTTTAAAAACTATGGCCGAGAGTACGTTGGCCATGTGAGTTGCGTCTGCTCACAAAATCCCCACATGTACTCTTTCTTTTCCCCTTTTTCACTTTTTTATCAGCCATCACTGATTTCATGATACTTGATAGTGATACTAATAAATTAAATTAAGTTATTTTTTAAATTTTTTAAAAAATTTTATTAAAAATTCTAAAAGTATATTAATCGTATTAGCTCGTAATATCACATCAATAGTATCACGTAATATATTCACTATACAACAAACTCCCGGATTTCAGAATAGGACCCCGGTCATTGATCCCAGAAGCTCTTTTTTGCATACACTTTCTAATAGGTCTAGTAAACTGTGTCATGTCGTGTCGTATCTAAACATTTTCAAGTTAGAAACTCCGATGATCTGGACATGACACATTTATTTTCCGTGTCTAAACAAGTTCGTGTCTAAACTGGGTTGACCCATTTAATGTGAAATGTCGATAACATATAATTATATTCTAAAATATATAATATGGTTACTAAAATAATAATATTTATTGATAATTACTATAATAAATAAGTAAGATTAATTAATTATTGATCATATAACATATTTTTTAACAATAATAATACATGCAATGCATGTAATATTTTATATATCAAAAAATTTTCATATATAAATGTATTAAATGAGTCGATATATATATAAATAATGAATAAATTTAATAAACATGTTTAAACGTGTCGTGTCATATCGTGTTATACATGTTCAAATCTAGTTAAACACATTTATTTATCGTGTTTAAACGTGTTCGTGTCTAAATAGGCTCGTGTCTAAATAGGCTTGACTCAGACCCACCTAACTCCGTGTCGTGTATTATCGGGTTATCCTATCGTGTCAAAAATTGTCAGGCTTACTTTCTAAACTTGTTTTCTAGGAGTAAATCTTGTATGTCGCGTTACCATTATATGGCACTTGTTACATGTTGACAGAAATTAATTGCATTTAATTATTTTTTTTATAATTTTTTAAATAAGTTTTATTTATTATTATTACCATGTAAATATTATGATGTCATGAATATGATACAAAAGACTTGCTCTTTTCTTTTTCTTTGCTGAAAAGAAGACTTGCTCCTTATTTAGAGATATCTTGATTTTAAAAATATTTAGTAATTAGTCAGATATAAATTGAAGTATAATTAGCTTGTAGTCCTCAATCGATAAGATAATATTACAAGATATAAGTTTGAATGGTATTTACCCCACACACACACATAACACTTAACTTCTTCGCATGATATCATCGACACGAGATGGACAATATATGGAAATTACAAACAAATTTACACCATCCATTGTATCAGATGAAACAAAAGCAGCTGGTAGATGTGCTTAAACAACTTATTTGTCTCATCTCCAAATCCTATAGAGCTGGACTACTACCCATACCAAATGGCCATACTAGGAGATCGATCAGGAACCGGAATATCTAAACTGGCACTGTTCTACCCAAATCGGCCTGCATTTCGGTCTCTTCAGCTCCCTCCTCGTTCTCCCCAGTCAGCTCCTCGAGCGACTTGCCCTTCGATTCCGGAACCAACAATGTGAATACCATCCCAAAGAAGTTAATGACCCCGAGCATGATCAGTGAATTCTTGACTCCGATGCCTGCCGGGTAACCGGGATCGGTCTTGCTGGGATCCTTATTCTGGGCTGCATAGAGAAACCCCAATGCCCCGACGATGGCACCAGCCTTTCCGGCGGCAGCCGATATGCCATGGCAGGTCGACCGGAGCCGAGCAGGGAAAATCTCCGCTGGCACGACAAATGTGGTGGCGTTCGGCCCAAAGTTGGCAAAGAAGAACGTGAGCGAGTACATGATCACGAAGCCGATACGATTGTGCTTCAGCGTCCAGTGATGGTAGGGAATCGCTAGGGCGAACATGAACACGGTCATGAAGAAGAAACCCATGAGTTGGATCACGAAACGACCGATGTGGTCAATAAATATCACCGTGAACCAGTACCCTGGTACGGTACCGCAGAGGGCAATCAAGGTCTGGGCTCGGGCGATTCGATAGACTTCATGGATCGCGTTCATGTTAGCGGCCGGCGGGAGCCACTTGATGGCAGTGAAGATGTCCTTCTGGAAGAGGTTGGAGCTGTAGTAGGCGATATCCAGCAAGAACCAGGTGGTGGTCGTCCCGACCAGGTGGAGCCCGTGGCGGCGGGCGAACTCTTTACTGAAAAGCCCGAAACTGTTCGATCCCTCCCGACCGATCCTCTCGACCTTCTCTTCTTCGGCTTGGAGGTCAACGTGCAATACCTTGGACATATCTGTCGCCGCCTGTTTGGCGTTCTTTGCCACCAGTGCGGTGTACCGAGCGGTTTCTGGCATTTTCATCCGCCAGTAGTAGGTCATGGCCGCCGGAAAGGCGCCGAACATCAGAACAATCCGCCAGATGTAATCCGCTTGTGGGACAGTCGAGCCAGCCTTATCTATGAAATACGGAGGAGCCTTGTACGCATGGTCGAATGCCGCCGACACGATTAGGGCAACGATCCCTCCTGTTAGGATCCCAAACCCTTGCATCGCAAAGACCGCAGCGATAAATGCCCCGCGGGTTCGCTTGTTGGCATACTCGGACATGATGGTGGCTGAGAGCGGGTAGTCTCCGCCGATGCCAAAACCGAGCCAGAACCGGAAGAAGCACAGGGTCGCCATCACCCCCTTCGCTGATTTCCCAAAGGACAGCCCCGACCCGAGGGAGCACACGACCATGAGTATTAGAGTTATACCGTAGACCCGTTTCCGGCCCATCTTGTCCCCAAGCCACCCGAAGAAGAGCTGGCCAGCCAGGGTTCCACAGAGGGCAACACCGGTCACGGCCGCATTGACTCTGGGAGGCAGCGTCCCGGGCTTATCCCCGTCACTGAAGTAGTAAATGCGACCGAGTAACTTGGTGACGAGCGAGATGCTAAACAGATCGTATGCATCGGTGAAGAAGCCCATCCCAGCGATCACGATCGCCGTGAAATGGTACCATTGAGTCTTCGCGGAGTCGAGCGCACTAAGCACTCCGAGCTGGTTCCCAGCCATGGGCTAAAAGATCTGACCTGGTCGGACTGTCCTCCCCTGAAATATTTTTTTTCTTTCAGTTTCCCGCAAAGTTAAACTGCAAGCCCCATGTATGTATGGTCTTCCAAGTCAATGCAAATGAGCTTAGCCAGAATTTCTTCGTATCTGCGCAATCGGGAGAAAAGAGACAGATCCCTGGTGATTGGCAAACTTTTTCCATTAGAAAATTCAAGCGACTTAATTGCAAGGATGAGATATCTACAAGTGTCATTAATCAATGGTTTATGCATGCATGACTTTGACACTTTTGTTTTTAATAACAAAAGATTGGCAATTTTCCTTCAATTATTGACGAAAATTTTAGGCACAGTGATAGTGATATATCATAGCAATTACTGGAAGAAGGTTGGCAATTACCAAGGGAGTAAAATATCTAGTTTTTTTTTTTGCTAAATGAGTAAAATATCTAGTTTGAATGGGAAAGATATAGTTTGGTGTAATAATTTTTCTCTTATAAAATTAAGAGGTTTTAAGTTTAAATATTATTAATGATACTTCTTTTATCCCTTAAATCCCCTTGTCCTCCTACCACAAGCTGCCAATTCAGGATTCACATGTCTCTTTTATTCTCATTTGCCATACCCGTCTATTACATTTGGTACAAAGGATTAGAAGGAAATGGAATGGAATAAGTTCCATTGAATAAATTTCAGTACCATATAGTAAAAACTTGTAATCTTAAAATTCATTTTGATAATATGAAGGAATGCAATTATTAGAAGGGAATGAATGAGCATTCCCAATCTTTTTTTAAGGAAATATCATTACATCAATTTGATAAAAAAAGTCTATACTAAAGGAATACACATAATAACCTTTAAGAGTGCAATCAAGTAAAAAAATACGACATATTTATTTTAACAATATGAATGAATGTCATTGTTAGAAGGGGAGGAACGAGCATTCCCTACCTTTTTTCAAGAAAACATCATCCATCAATTTATTGAAGAAGTCTATATTAAGGTAATGTGTATAATAACCTTTAAGATTGCAATCAATTAAAAAATAGTATGTAAGATTAAATTACTTATTCCATTTCATTCTTTTCGATTCTTTCGTTAAAAAAAATGTAATTTTAATGGTTCTATATGTCTCGTGTAATAAAAAATGTAATCGAAAAATAGGGGGAAAAAAATTATGTGATTGTTGGTTTTCCGCCTAGGGATTATCTTTGAAACAGATGCTTCAACTACTCTGGCCATAGATGCATCTAAATCCAGCATAAGCCAATGACTTGCCTAAAAGTTGACTATATTGAAATTTGATGATCTAGTTTAGTTCAACCTACTGGCTCATGAGACGATTTTTATTCTTTGATTTTGGGTCAAGGTGATTTCTTAACATGAATTATCAAAAAGTTCCGTATCAGCTCCAGGAAGCATCGGTCAGTTGCTAAATCGGAAATTTAACACTTTACTCCACGTCTATCTTATAAAAATTTCCCAACCTGTTTATTTAATTTTTACCAGCATGAGTCAGTCGAAAAGGCAAATATAGTTTGGTGTAATAATTTTTCTCTTATAAAATTAAGAGGTTTTAAGTTTAAATATTATTAATGATACTTCTTTTATCCCTTAAATCCCCTTGTCCTCCTACCACAAGCTGCCAATTCAGGATTCACATGTCTCTTTTATTCTCATTTGCCATACCCGTCTATTACATTTGGTACAAAGGATTAGAAGGAAATGGAATGGAATAAGTTCCATTGAATAAATTTCAGTACCATATAGTAAAAACTTGTAATCTTAAAATTCATTTTGATAATATGAAGGAATGCAATTATTAGAAGGGAATGAATGAGCATTCCCAATCTTTTTTTAAGGAAATATCATTACATCAATTTGATAAAAAAAGTCTATACTAAAGGAATACACATAATAACCTTTAAGAGTGCAATCAAGTAAAAAATACGACATATTTATTTTAACAATATGAATGAATGTCATTGTTAGAAGGGGAGGAACGAGCATTCCCTACCTTTTTTCAAGAAAACATCATCCATCAATTTATTGAAGAAGTCTATATTAAGGTAATGTGTATAATAACCTTTAAGATTGCAATCAATTAAAAAATAGTATGTAAGATTAAATTACTTATTCCATTTCATTCTTTTCGATTCTTTCGTTAAAAAAAATGTAATTTTAATGGTTCTATATGTCTCGTGTAATAAAAAATGTAATCGAAAAATAGGGGGAAAAAAATTATGTGATTGTTGGTTTTCCGCCTAGGGATTATCTTTGAAACAGATGCTTCAACTACTCTGGCCATAGATGCATCTAAATCCAGCATAAGCCAATGACTTGCCTAAAAGTTGACTATATTGAAATTTGATGATCTAGTTTAGTTCAACCTACTGGCTCATGAGACGATTTTTATTCTTTGATTTTGGGTCAAGGTGATTTCTTAACATGAATTATCAAAAAGTTCCGTATCAGCTCCAGGAAGCATCGGTCAGTTGCTAAATCGGAAATTTAACACTTTACTCCACGTCTATCTTATAAAAATTTCCCAACCTGTTTATTTAATTTTTACCAGCATGAGTCAGTCGAAAAGGCAAGATATCTTTTTCCATCAAATAATGTATCGGTTTCAAGTCTTGTGAATGGAAAAAATTCATACTGGGAAGGCTCTACTCCATGGCTGCCAACCCAACTCAAACATAGACTACTCGGGGCCATCGATTTCAAGGTATTAGGTTGTATACACTGAATTCGAATATAGTGTTAAGGAGCGTTTGAGGACTTGCTGGATGTAGTTTGGTAGGAATTCCTACATGCCTTTTTTCCAGTCAAATTTAGGTTTGGAGTGGAATGGAGACCTTTAGAAACTAAGGAAAGAAAGGCTTTGCTCAAGGATAGAACAATAGCAGCCACTGACGAAAAAAACACCGCACTTTGGTCCTACGACAATAGTATACTTCGAATCATTTCTAACAAGAGAAGATAGTTGTCTGCGTGAAAAATGTGCAGCAGGAAGTCAGGTTTGTTCATCTGATGAAATCACGGCACCTGTGGGGTCAATTCGACAAGCTAAACAATTTTATAAGACTATGCAAAGAAAAGAAGAAAGAAAGATGCTTTATTCACACAGAGAGAGAGAGAGAGAGAGAGAGAGACTTACCGATATCTTCCTGTCTCTCTGGAGGAACTTCTCTGCTCAGGGATGACGGACATCCGAGGGTTAAGGTAGCAACAGTTATAAACGTCGCAGGCCTGCTATTCGAGAGGATTACTTGGGCAGGACAGAATTTCTTGTAATGATATTATTCTTATTATTAAATCTCGAATAGATTGAATTATAAAACAATTTTATATTTAAAAAAGATTTAGATATTATCATACATCTGGCTATACTTTGAGGTGGATATGAGATCAGTTTCTTATAAGACTTGCCAGCTAATTTACTTTTAGATAACAGAAGTTTATTCTCTCCGGACCCATTAAAACACTACATGCTCATGGATTTCAAGTCAGTTCATGTGCAAAGCACATGGGTGAGTGATCTCACCAAGAATTATGCGCTTAAAGAGATTCAAACCTTCGACCTTGTAAATTTCACATGAGCCGCACTTCCTATCTGTTGGCTAATCCTTGGGATTATATGTGAACATTTTAAGTCCAACCATCTCGAACATAAATCTAGAATTGTTTGTCAGGGGACTCATATGAGCCCAGCTAAGTGCTAAGCGGACAGTCAACTAACAATAATTTATCATGGTAGAACAATTCTGAGTTAGATATAAGAATTGAGTACGACTATCTATTAGTATAGACTTTTAGATAGATATATTCACTGATAGATAATAATATAATAACTTAATGTCCTAACCATGGTAACAACTCAAACAATTCTATATGGGAAAGAGGCGTTGGGTTTGATTCTCGTATTTAAACTTCGATTAGTCATTCATTCATTTTTTTTGTATATATTTTCATTGCCTTATAATTTTATTAATGTCGACTGTGACTATTAAGGAATCACTTGGGCATCTTTGAAGTATATTCCCCAAGTCAGCATCAATGAGAATACGCATGGAAAAATCTCTTGGGTTTCGTACGAAATCATAAAAGCAAATTAATTTATCTCTTTTGGGGCATTTGAACGTGGCCTTTTTTTTTTCATTTAGTAAGATATTTAAAAATTTAATAAATTTTGACTAATTTAAATTCCAATCAAGTCAGCTCACTAATGCACTAAATCTCTTCCGGTACGATTCTTTTTACTCAAATTCGAGACTTTAGTTTAGGAAAAGATATCTTATCATTTCAACTAATATATGTTCTTGTTGGTTAATGTAGCTCTCTTTTTCCCTTTATCATCTTTGAAAATATCAAACAGTTGCTGCAAGCAGTTGGTCTAAAGCTCATGAACAGAAGAGTCTCCCCTTCTTGAAGACTTAAAGACAGTGACATCGATTCTAGTCTCTCCATATGTTTTTGTATCTTTCTCGCCTTCGTTTTCAATTTACCGTAAAAAAAAATAGCATGAGAAAGCGTGTTCTTATGAGAAAGCGCGGTTTTTTTCTTATGAGAGATGCAGCGCAAGTTTCCGAGTAAGTGTGTTCAAAGAAATTCCTAACCACTTGTTTGAATTGAGAGGCGAGGAAGTTTATTATGAAAAGAAAGGTTGAGACAATCCTGTACAACTCTTCTATTTTAATTTTTCAAATAAAGGTTAAACCTACACATTCATAACCCTCTATAAGCCACAATCCAAACAAACCCTAAATGAGCTGAGTTCGTGGATAATGTGGTAAATTTAATCAATGAATACTTAACAAGTCAACAAAAATTTCAAATCAAGTTTAACAAATGAATGTTATTAGTAGATAGAAAAATGTGATGCGACATTTTATGATAATATGTTACATATTCATTGGATGAGTTCACGAATGACATGGTGAATTGAGTTCATGTAAGAATCTCTTGAGTGGCTAGCATATACCGTGTTGAATTATTTCTGTGAGCGGACCGTTGGTGAAGTTGACGGCTGAGCCCAGAGGAGGATGCCAGAGATGGAGACATTGTCATGATCAGAACGCTCATATATATCATATTATTGTTAGCTAGCTTAATAAAAAGTTAGATCTGTCTCCACCCAAAAGTATAAATTATCAAGTAATGATACCCAGTTCTATCATAAACTCGTTATTACTTTTTTTATGAGATCGATATGATATTTAATGTCATGAATGAGATTACACTACCGTGGAACATATTAATTTTGTCACGCGTGTTGTCATGTTCACGAATTATGCCGTCCGACGACCTTTCGATGTCCCATCCTCGATGGACCATTCTATCGATTAGTATTTTATCTGACAAATAAGCATGCCGGCTACTAATCTAACAATGAACAAAACATGGCAGAGGTCTTGGGGCTTATCTCACTACCAATGCGAGAAATTCCTTGTTTATTGGCAGAATTTTCGTGCACTTTTTCAACAAAATTGTTGTTCATCATTAATAAATTATCGATAGAATAGCGGCAAATCTACGTGATTCGAGGAGATGCATATTGTTTAGAAGAGAATAAATAGGAAGCATGCTCTATGTGACACTCATGTACAATGCAATTTGGAAATGAAATACCAAATATATTTTTTTAAAAAAAATACCACAACGCTATTGTGAAATGTTGTGTTGTCATGAGCAGACCATTGATGGACTACGCGACTTGTAGATCTTATGGAAATTTCATATTTATCACACTCGTCTTAGAACTAAGGCATTTAAAATTCAGTTTTCATCTTTCCCAGTATCCCTATATTCCTTTTTTCTCTAGTCCCTTTTAGCACATGAGCCACTTGGAAAAGCTACATAAAGATACAATGAAAAAAATAAAAAAAGTTCAGTAAAATGATATCACTTCTAGTCCGAGATTGTAGAAATTTAGAATTTGATTTTCATCCTCTTGACACTTTTATAACTAAAAAATACAAGCTCAAAATAAGCAATATATATATATATATATATAATGTCTCCGTAGACTCCTCTGGAGCTCGTTTTCTTTCTCTCGAATTACCTATTCCTTTTCCTCTTTTTCTGGAAAGTCTTCTGTCCAATGGTGGTATCACGTCAGTAATGTCGTGCAAAGTCACGAGCCAATAGGAGCTCGACACATTTGCAATTCTATTATTAGAAATTTAGGTTACAAAACATATATTTAAGACTTTTCTTTTTCATGCTAGGAAATTAAAAAAATAAAAATTTAAAAATCCAAGAAATTTCGACATCCATTGTTGAAAAAATGAAGAGGATGCCGAGAATTATCGAATATCGATTTTTAGGGATTTTTAAAAGTTTTAGAGTCTCTTAGTATGATAAAAAGGTATGAATATAAATTTTACAACCCAAAATTTATTACCATGAAATTACAGATGTGGCAAACTCTTATTGGCCCGAGATATCACGTGTTAATACTGACATGGTACCGCCGTTGCATCCTAAAGGCTGTCTCCTTTTTAATTTGTGGCCAAAATTAATTTAAAACAAATGAAATTACAGATGTGGCAACGGCTGTCTCCGCCGTTGCACTATGCAACTTAAAATTCGACTGCGGCCAATTCCTAATGTGACTTTCTGGTATTTTCCTTTCTCGAAGGAGAATCCAGGACCCGGCCCATGGGCTTAATGTCTTGGACCGATTCAGCATCACACGTCAGTAATTAGATTTGGTCTCTAACCTTTTCTTATTCTTCTGCTTATCCTAAGATTTTTTTCTTATTTATGGGGTCTAGTTCTCAACTTTCTTTTATAATTCACCTTTAATTCCATTAAAGTGTAAAGCTAAGGGTGAAAATGGTAAGGTTCAGTTGAGTTATCTTTGTAAATAATCGGGGCCCGACTTTTTCTAATTGGGTTTTTTTAGTCTAAGAAACCATATTGAGAATCATTTAGGATTATGAAAAATCGACCGCTTCAGATGTAGTTTTTCCATGTGGTTTTTTTGGTGCCCGACTTGTAGATACATTCAAGTTGAGATTATAATTTCAATTAAATAATTTAAAAGTTTTACAAATTTAATGAAACTTGGACATCAAATTTATGTTCTATAATATTTATTTGGATAAAATATAATTTTTTGGCTCCAGCGTATTAAAATTTAATTATATTCGTAACATACATACCAAAAATAAAAAATATATACTTAATATATTTGAAATTGGAACGGTCCGGGGCCGTTGATTTTTTTCGAGTCATGGCCCGACTTTCCCAGGCCAGTTTTCCCTCCCCTCAAAAGCCAACCAACTTTCATGTAGGGCCCAAAATTTCGGTTTATCTGGGTTGGTCTTGGTCGATTTCTTTTTGTTTTTTGATTCTTCAGTTTTTAACTTACATTATTACTAAACAAAATTCTTCCAATCATAAATTTCTTTATTCACAGTGCTCAAATCTTAAGACCATTTTAAGAGAAAAATATGTTAAATCACGTCAACCAACTGGTGTCCATACTTTGTCCAGTGACTATTATCAGCTATCAGCTCTAACTTGGCCAATGGGCTTTTATGGATCTGTTTCATTTTCCCCTTTGATCTGGTCCTCTCCTCTCCGGCCCCTGTTTCTCCTCTGACTTACCGGTTATGGAAGAGGCTGAGGATACACCGAAGGAATTAGTACGTGTAAAAATTCAACCTAAAATCTCTTATTTCAGTATCGAGAATCGAGTGTCGTTGTATTAAAACCCTTTATCACATAAAGTAAACTTAATATATTAAGGTTACGTATGGTACGAGTGAGTGAAAATGAATGAAATAGAATGAATTTTTATATAATGAATTGCAATATCACAAAGAGAAATCTAGTAATTTTTACATTCATTTTAATAAAGACGGGTCAGGGCCCAACTTAGTCATGTGATAATCAACAAGATCAGAGATTCGATTCCCCCTCGAACATGTAACTACTGGTTAGGCCACCTATACATATGATTTGCACATGGACTTATCTGGATTCATTGACTTGCAGAGAATGAGTATTAGTATATGATATGTAAACTAAATTACTCATTTCATTCCATTGCTTCTATTCCTCCGTACCAAATACTATTTGAAAGATGCTTTATTCTCTTCTTTTACTCATCCCTTTCCATCAATGGCTGCAAAATCAGGTACTTCACTAGTGGAACTCCACCTGACGACTATTTCAACAAATTAAGTACTTCAGGCATAACTCTAAAATTATAAGAAATAAAGATTTCTAGATCGCACTTAGCACGCACCGTAAAAACAAAGTTTAGAACTTTACTCCCACGGCCTCACTTGACTCTAATTGGATTAATCAAAATCCGTTGTACTTTTGTGTATTGGCGGTATGGACCGAAAAAAAAAATATAAAGCTTAGAAGCAACTTAGTGTGGTAGATTTTGAATTCAATGTCAAGGAATTTGATTCAACGCGTTGTTGATTAGCCCAACTAACGAAATGGAGCATATACCAAGCTTAATTTTCACTTCACAATCAACAATATTGCCTCAAAGCCGCCCCATTCACGAACTACCCCTCTTTTGCCTCCATCCTCTCCGGTGGCTACTTCTACTGGAATGTTGACAACAATGTCACCATGTTGTTAGACTATTTGTAAAATTAACAATCTATGTGGTCCATGTATTTCGGATTTATTAACAATTTATTGGATACATAGTAGGAGTGTGCACGGGTATCCGGTAGGGTAAAGAAATAACCTTCGAGTAGAGACTGCGAGGAAGAATCAGCTGCAAATTATGATATTGAAATGGCATGAGAAGGTCTTTGTCTGCCAAGGAAATAACCTTCGAGTAGAGACTGCGAGAAGGAATCAGCTGCAAATTATGATATTGTAGGCAGTGCTAGAGTTGATGTTCAAGGCAGAGATGTGATAGTAAAGGGATATAAGGACTCAACAAACTCAATATGTCGAGACTACTAAATTTGATTAGTAGATGGATCAAGACACTTGAAAGCATTCGAGACTCTAGAGATGGTTTGTGAGGGGAATAGGCATGTAAGCATGGACAATAAAGACATCAAAAGATTCGACTTTTGAAAATAAAATAGGAGGACGTCAAAAAACACTTTTTTAAAGGAAGAGGATATACTTGCTTAAAGTATTTTACTTTTACAGTTTTTACGTGAAATCAGAAACTAATTATATTCAACTATTTAAAGATTTTTTTAGATCATTAAAAATAAAAAAATATTCTAAAAATAATTGATTTGATTTATTGGTTGTTACCACGTAGGTATGACTACGTGGTGACACTGGCTCGTTATATATAAGACTTTCTCCCCAAATGGAGGTTAATTTCACTATTCTTTTATGGGGATGTTTGGTTTGATGTAAAAGAAAAATTTTACATGGAAAATAACAAGTTTACAAGCTCATTTACCTCTTTTGGTTGCAAACTTGGAATCATTTTTCGATTCCCGGGCCATGGCTTTTTTGCCGGGCCAAGCTAGATGGCCTCGAAAGCTTTTACACTCGGGTAAGGCGGCATTCTTGGATTAGAGTAGGCCCATCAGTAAAATTACAAGTACCCCAGTCCTTTTCTCATTCTCTCTTCATCTTTTACCGGGGAGAGAGCAAATTTGTAATAATAATATTATTTTTTTTACTTGCCTAGTACTTTACAATATTTACCAAACACAATAATTGCAAATTGTCAACTACTTTCTATGTAAAATAATTATTTTCCCTACAATCTGACGTTCCTCTGTAATCCAAGATCACTTGAACCAAACACCTCCCTAACCAAAATGTCGATTTCATCTAGAATACGAATTTATGGTGGGGGTGGATTCGAAGCTGATAGGAAACCAGGAAATCCGACAGGCTCAGCATCTTTGACTAATGCAATTCTTATGTCTTTTCTCTTATGAAGATTCTAAACTTTAATATGTTTCACACTATGTTTCTCTTTCATTTATGCTTTATGTCTTAGTCAGGAATGGTGCGACTGCGCAAGAAAGATATTTTTTATGATGAATAATAATCTAAGTAGGAAAGTTCTTTTTTTTTTTTTTTTGACTAATTTTGAGTTCATTCATCTTTTTAATATAGAAAAATATTTAATCAGAGATAAAACAAGAAAAATATATAAATGGGAGCCTAAATACCAAGGACAGTTTTAAAAATCAAACTAGACCAAACGATTCAACTGGTTAAACATGAAAACACCTACCAATCTGGCCCGACCATACAATTAACTCGATTTACGTGTTGACTTGCTAGAAACCCTGTTCAACCAATTGATCTTAATAAAAATTGGAAAACCCACTTCAACCGCCCGATTCATCTTAAAAAATGAGTTGATCCAAGGCATGCCTTTGGCTAATCTTATAGCCGCTCTCATCAACTCTGTTTCTCATGTACATCCCGATGTCGGACAAAGTCATTTTTTCAACAGCCACAAAAGAAAGTTTTGGCTTTTTTTATTCACCCTAATTACTGAATTTTTTTTAAAAAAAACCTATTGCTAAAAATAGAGAAAAAATATTTAGAAGGAGATTGCACATATTATATACATATTTCTCCTCTCTTTTAATTTCTAGGATAATTTTAGTAGTGTTCTCGTGTCTATTCTTGGGAGGATTTTTAAATAAAAACTTTCATACACTGTAATAATTAAAGTACAAGAAATTCTACACAGTGTTGATTTCATATTTTTCATTATTACTTTTAGAAATCCGATTGGACCCACTGAACCCTAGTTAAACTCTTCAATCCAGGAACCCATGTGTTGACCAGTTTTCAGTCCGGTTGATTTTATAAACTATGGCCGAGAGTACGTTGGCCATGTGAGTTGCGTCTGCTCACAAAATCCCCACGTGTACTCCTTCTTTTTCCCATTTTCGCTTTTTTATCGTCTACCATTGATTTCAGACACCTGATTGTAATACTAATACATTAAAATAAATTATTTTTAAAAATTTTATTAAAAATTCTAAAAGTGTATTAATCGTATTAGCTTGTAATAACAAGTCAGTACTGTCATATGATATATCCGTTATACAACAGACTCTTGAATTTCAGAATGAGACCCGATCATTGATCCCGGAAGCTCTTTTTCGGAGATGCTTTCTAAACTTGTTTTCTAGGAGCAAATCTTTTCTTTTTCTTTGCTGAAAGAAGACTTGCTCCTTATTTAGAGATATCATGATTTCAAAAATATTTAGTAATTAATCAGATATAAATTCAGTATAATTAGCTTGTAGTCCTCAATTGATAAGATAATATTAAGAGATATAGGTTTGAACCAAACACACACACAACACCTAACTTCTTCGCATAATATCATCGACACGATATGGACAATATGGAAATTACAAACAAATTTACACCATCCATTATATCAGAGGAAACAAAAGCAGCTGGTAGATGTGCTTAAACAACTTATTTGTCTCATCTCCAAATCCTATAGAACTGGACTACTAGCCATACCAAACGGCCGTACTAGGAGGTCTGGAACCGGAATATCTAAACTGGCACTGTTCTTCCTGAATCGGCCTGCATTTCGGTCTCTCCGGCTCCCTCCTCGTTCTCCCCAGTCAGCTCCTCGAGCGACTTGCCCTTCGATTCCGGAACCAACAATGTGAATACCATCCCAAAGAAGTTAATGACCCCAAGCATGATCAGCGAATTCTTGACTCCGATGCCTGGCCGGTAACCGTGATCAGGGTTGGTTCGACTCTGGGACGCATAGAGAAACCCCAATGCCCCAACGATGGCACCAGCCTTTCCGGCGGCAGCTGATATGCCATGGCAGGTCGACCGGAGTCGAGCAGGGAAAATCTCCGCCGGCACAACAAACGTGGTGCTGTTCGGCCCGAAGTTGGCAAAGAAGAACGTGAGTGAGTACATGATCACGAACCCGATACGATTGTGCTTCAGCGTCCAGTGATCGTAGGGAATTGCTAGGGCGAACATGAACACGGTCATGAAGAAGAAACCCATGAGTTGGATTAAGAAACGACCGATGTGGTCGATAAATATCACCGTAAACCAGTACCCTGGTACGGTACCGCAGAGGGCGATCAAGGTCTGGGCTCGGGCGATTCGATAGACTTCATGGATCGCGTTCATGTTTGCGGCCGGCGGGAGCCACTTGATGGCAGTGAAGATGTCCTTCTGGAAGAGGTTGGAGCTGTAGTAGGCGATATCCAGCAAGAACCAGGTGGTGGTCGTCCCGACCAGGTGGAGCCCGTGGCGGCGGGCGAACTCTTTACTGAAAAGCCCGAAACTGTTTGATCCCTCCCGACCAATCCTCTCGACCTTCTCTTCATCGGCCTGGAGGTCGACGTGCAATACCTTGGACATATCTGCCGCCGCCTGTTTGGCGTTCTTTGCCACCAGTGCGGTGTACCGAGCGGTTTCTGGCATTTTCATCCGCCAGTAGTAGGTCATGGCCGCCGGAAAGGCGCCGAACATCAGAACAATCCGCCAGATGTAATCCGCTTGTGGGACAGTCGAGCCAGCCTTATCTTTGAAATACGGAGGAGCCTTGTATGCATGGTCGAATGCCGTCGACACGATTAGGGCAACGATCCCTCCTGCTAGGATCCCGAACCCTTGCATTGCAAAGACCGCAGCGATAAACGCCCCGCGGGTTCGCTTGTTGGCATACTCGGACATGATGTGGCAGAAAGCGGGTAGTCTCCACCGATGCCAAAACCGAGCCAGAACCGGAAGAAGCACAGGGTTGCCATCACCCCCTTCGCTGATTTCCCAAAGGACAGCCCCGACCCGAGGGAGCACACAACCATGAGTATTAGAGTTATACCGTAGACCCGTTTCCGGCCCATCTTGTCCCCGAGCCACCCGAAGAAGAGCTGGCCTGCCAGGGTTCCACAGAGGGCAACACTGATCACGGCCGCATTGACCTTGGCAGGCAGCGTCCCGGGCTTAGCCCCGTCATTGAAGTAGTAAATGCGACCAAGTAACTTGGTGACGAGCGAGATGCTAAACAGATCGTATGCATCGGTGAAGAAGCCCATCCCAGCGATCACGATCGCCGTGAAATGGTACCATTGAGTCTTCGCGGAGTCGAGCGCACTAAGCACTCCGAGCTGGTTCCCAGCCATGGGCTAAGAGATCTGATCTGGTCGGACTTTCCTCCCCTGAAAGATTATTATTATTTTTTTTTTATTTCAGTTTCCCGCAAAGTTAAACTGCAAGTCCAACGTATATATGGTTTTCCAAGTCAATGCAAATGAGCTTAGCCAGAATTGGCAAACTTTTTCCATTAGAAAATTCAAGCGACTTAATTGCCAGGATGAGATATCTACAAGTGTCAATAGTCAATGGTTTTATGCCTGCATGACTTTGACACTTTTGTTTTTAATAACGAAAGATTGGCAATTTTCCTTCAATTATTGAAGAAAATTTTAGGCACAGTGATAGTGATATATCATAGCAATTACTGGAAGAAGGTTTGCAATTAGCAAGGGAGTAAAATATCTAGTTTGAATAAGAAAGACATAGTTTGGTGTAATAATTTTTCCTCGTATAAAGTTAAGACGTTCTAAATTTAATTTTATTAATGGAACTTCTACCCTTTAATTCCCCTTGTCCTCCTACCCCAAGCTGCCAATTTGGGATTCACCTGTCCCTTTTATTCTCATTTGCCATGCCTATCTATTACATTTGGTACAAAGGAATCGAAGGAAATGGAAAGGAATAAGTTTCTTTAAATAAATTTCAGTACCACATAGTAAAAACAAGTAATCTTAAAATTCATTTTAATAATATGAAGGAATGTGATTGTTAGAAGGGAAGGGATGAGCATTCCCAATCTTTTTTTGAGGAAATATCATTACATCAATTCGATAAAAAAAGTTTATACTAATGTAATGCATATAATAACCTTTAAGAGCGCAATCACGTAAAATATATAGCATATTCAGTTTAACAATATGAATGAAGGTAATTATTAGAAGGGAAGGAATGGAATGAGCATTCCCTATCATTTTTCAAGGGAACATCATCCATCAACTTGTTGAAAAAGTCTATACTAATGCAATGTGTATAATAATTGCAATCAATTAAAAAATGACATGTAAGATTAAATTACTTATTCCATTCCACTCTTTGCTATTCTTTCGTACAAAAATGTAATTTAATGGTTCCATATGTCTCGTGTAATAAAAAATGTAATCAGAAAAATGGTATTAAATTTCTACCTGAGTCTACGAGAGTCTCGAGTCCGTTTCCATCCAAAAGTCTAAGTTGATAGATGGTGGTACTCAATTCTCTTATAAACTTCAATTCTCTTATAAACTGAAGTTTACTTTCCAATCTGGTAGATGTGAGATTTAATTCTTAACACCCGCCCTCACATGACAACGTGTTCACACTTGACACGTGCTATTAACACCTGTCCTTAGCGACTGATCTCGAGCCGGGTATTTTTCTTCCGCTCTCGAGTAAGGGGGAAGAAATTATCACGAGGAGGGCCTTCTTCCGGCCTTGAAATAACATACAAGTTACACTTTTTCGTACTCGATAAACTGACAATAGGCAGGACATTTTTTCTTTTGGTTTCGGGCTAATGGGCCACGAGTTCCACACTCAGGCCTGGCGTAATGTGAGTTTAGGATCGATCTACTCTGATACCATATTAAATTTTCACCTAGGCCTATAAGATTTTCGAGCTCGTTTACACCAAAAAGCCCAAGTTGATACGTAGTGGTACCCAATTCTCTTATAAATCCAAGTTTACTTTTTAATATAGTCAATGTTTCCAATTCTCTTATAAACTCAAGTTTACTTTTCAATTTGGTTGATGTAAGCCCACTTAGTTGACTCTGATACCATTTGAAATTTCCACTTGAAGCTCAAACTAATTGGATGGTGGTATCCGATCCTCTTATAAACTAGATTTTAATTAAATAATTCTCCGATGTGGGATCTATATATCTTAACACCCGCCCTCACGTAACAACATGTTCTTAAACACCCGCTCCCAATAACGACCTCGAGCTGGACTTCCGATCTCGGGTGAGGGGGGATAATTACCACCAGGCGGCCTTCTCTCTGTCCTCGGGCTAACAACTAACCTCGAGCCGAATATTTTTCTTCCGGTCTCAGGCTTATGAGACACGAGCTCCACACTCGGGTCCAACATGATGTGAGTTCAGGACCATTCCGCTCTAATATTATATGAAATTTCCACTTGACCCACAAAAGGTTAGATCCATATTCATTCCAAAAGCTCAATCTGATAAGATGGTGGTACCCGCTCTCTTATAAATCAGGTTTCAATTGTCTATTTGTCCGATGTGGGATTAACTCATTAACAAAGGGGAAAAAAACTTATGTGATTGTTGTTTTTCCGCCTAGGGATTATCTTTGAAACAGATGTTTCAACTACTCTGTCCATAGATGCATCTAAATCCAGCATACGCCAATGACTTGCATATAAGTTGACTCCATATTAAAATTTGATAATCTAGTTTAGTTCAAGCTGCTGGGTCATGATCACGATTTTTATTCTTCGATTTTGGGTCAAGGTGATTTCTTAACATGAATTATCAAAAAGTTTTGTATCAGCTCCGGGAAGCATCGATCAATTGCTAAATCGAAAATTTAACACTTACTCCAGGTCTATCTTATAAAAATTCCCAACCTTTATTTTATTTTATTTTTATTTTTTACCAATATGAGTAAGTCGAAATGGTAAGACATCTTTTTCCATCAAACAATGTATCGGATTCAAGTATTGTGAATGAAGAAGATTCATACTAGTAAGGCTCTATCCCATGGTGGCCGATTCAACTCAAACATAGACTAGTCGGGGCCATCGGGCTTCCAGATAGTAGGTGGTATGCACCGAATTCCAATATAGTGTTAAGAAGCGTTTGAGAACTTGGTGGATGTAGTTTGGCAGGAATTCCCACATACTTTTTTTCCAGACAAATTTAGGTTTGGAGTGTTGGAGACCTTTAGAAACTAAGGAAATAAAAGCTTTGCTCAAGGAAAGAACAGTGGCAGCCACCGAGGAAAAAAGAACCATACTTTGGTCCTACGGCAATGGTATACTTCGAATCATTAAAAGAAAGAATCGTAAAACAAGAGAAGATAGTTGTCTGCATGAAAAACGTGCAGCAGAAAGTCAGGTTTGTTCATCTGATGAAATCATGGCACCTGTGGGGTCAATTCGACAAGCTAAACATTTTTACAAGACTATACAAAGAAAAGAAGAAAGAAAATAAAATGCTTCATTCACAGAGAGAGAGAGAGAGAGAGACTTACCGATATCTTCTTCTCTCTCTGGAGGAGCTTCGCTGCTCAGGGATGACGGACATCCGACGGCTAATGTGTAGCCCGCATATATAAACGTCGCAGGCCTGCTATACGAGAGGACTACTTGGGCAGGACAGGATTTACTGCAATGGCATTATTCTTATTATTAAATCTCAAATCGATTGCGTGAAAAGACAATTTTAGATTTATAAAGATTTAGATACTTCTATGCATCTGGCTATACATTGAGGTGGATGTGTGATTAGTCTCTTATAAAATTCGCTAGCACTGATATAACATGTGACCATTTTATTTTTTATTTTTTGATAATGGTGAGTTTATTCGCCCTGCACCCATTAACATGTTACAGGCTCATGGATTCAAGTTAATTCATGTGTAAAATACATGTATATGTGATCTCACCGAGGGATATGCGCTTAAAGAGATTTAGACCTCCGACTTTGTAAATTTCTCATGAGTTGTACGCATATCCTATCTATTTTGAACTAATCCATAGAATTATATGTGAGCATTTTAAGTCCAACCATCTCGAATATAAATCAAGAATCATTTGTTAGGGGAGTCGTATAAGCCCCGCTAAGTAGGGGTATAAGTTAAAAATCAAAAACTCAAAAAATCGAAAAAATCAACCTAACCAGAACATAAAAAACTAGATTTATGGGTCTTGGATAAATTCAAAAAAGATTTTATGTGAAAAAAAGATCCAAAAATTTGGGCCCCGACTAGAAAAATCCGGCAGGGCCTGGAACTAAACTGGAAATTATTTTAAATTTATATTATATATAACAAAGTATTTTATTACTAAATTTTGACAATAAAAATAATATATTTGATATTTTTAAACTTGAATCTTTATTCTTATTTATGTATTTGATTTTTTAATATACTTAAATATTTATAATTATTATTTCTCATTTATTATAATGAATTTTATTTTATTATTTTTGTATTTGATATATTATTAAAATAAAAGTCAAAACCAGAAAAAACTGTCCGGAAAAATCGAATTCAAAGTAGGTGATTTTTCATAATTCCTAAATAGTTTTTGAGACGGTTTTTTAACATAAATAACCGGATTGAAAACAACCAGGACCTGGTAATTTTAGAAAAAAAGGTCCGAACTGCCCGTCAATAGCTAAGTGCTAAGCGGATAGTCAATAATTTAGCATGGTAGAATCCTCTTGAATTGATACGAGAATTGAGTACCAATATCTATTAATATAATCTTTTAGATAGATATATTCATTAATAATAATATAATAACTTGATGTCCTGACCATGGCAACAATTCTAAACAATTCTACGCGGGAAAGGGGCGCTGAGTTTAATTCTCGTACGCGAACTTCGAGTCATTCATTCTTATTTTTTTTTTATATTTATATTTTCACTCCCTTATAATTTTATTAATGTGGACTGTGACTAGAATAAAAGCATGAAGGAATCACTTGGGCATCTTTGAAGTATATACCCCAAGTCAGCACCAATCAGAACACACCAGGAAAAATATCTCGTGTTCCTTACGAAATCATAAAAGCAAATTAATTGATCTCTTTCGGGGGCCCTTTTTTTTTTTTTTTGATAATGAACTTTTGGGGGCATTTGATCGTGGCTTTCTTTTTCCGTCCGTACATTATTTATATTTAAAAATTTAATAAATCTTAACCAATCTAAATTTCAGGCAACTATGCAGGTCAGTTCACTAATATAGTAAACCTCTTTCAGCATTTTTTTTTACTCAAATATGAGAATTTAACTTAGAGAAAGATAGGTCTTATCATCTTAACTAATATGTGTTCCTGTTGGTTAATGTAGCTCTCTTTTTCCCTTTGTCATGTTTGAAAATATCAAACAGTTGCTGCAATTAGTTAGTCTAAAGCTCATGAATCGAAGGGTCCCCCTTTCTTGAAGACTTAAAGACAGTGACATCGATTCCAGCCTCTCCATATGTTTTTGTGTCTTTCTGGCCTTCGTTTTCATTTGAGCGTAAAAAGGATAAACAGTGACATCGATTCTAGTCTCTCCATATGTTTTTGTGTCTTTCTGGCCTTCGTTTTCAATTTAGCGTAAAAAAGATAGCATGAGAAAGCGCGTTCTTATGAGAAAGCGCGTTTTTTCTTTCCTTATGAGAGATACAGCGGAAGTTTCCGAGTAAGTATGTCTAGAGAAATTTATAAGGACTTGCTTGGATTCAACGGTGACGAGATTTATGGAGGGGAGGGTTATGAATATTTATGACGGTAGAGGGTTATGTAGGTTTTTGGATGCGGAGGTCATGGAGAGTTACGAAGGGTTGAGATAACCCTGCGTAACCCTCCATAAATCTCTATAGTCTTCCTATTTCAATTTTTCAAATAAGAGTTGAACTTGTACCCTTATAAACCTTCATAAACCTCCTATTAGTCAAATATGGGTTAGAGGTGCATCTCCATAATCCTCCCCTCCATAAGCTTCCATAAACCACAATCCAAACAAGTCCTAAATGAGCTGAGCTCGTGGATAATGTGGTAAACTTAACTAATGAATATTGAACAAGTTAACAAAATATTTCAAATCAAGTTTAACAAATGAATATTATTAGTAGATAGAA
This sequence comes from Lagerstroemia speciosa, assembly GCA_037672795.1. Classification (NCBI taxonomy): domain Eukaryota; kingdom Viridiplantae; phylum Streptophyta; class Magnoliopsida; order Myrtales; family Lythraceae; genus Lagerstroemia; species Lagerstroemia speciosa. The sequence goes on from CM075296.1 coordinate 6,449,285, forward strand.
AAATGCCATGCGGTACTTTATGATAACGTGTTAAGCATTCATTGGATGAACTCATGGATGACGTGATAAACTGAGCTCCTATAAGAGGGGGCTAATATATGACGGGTTGAATTATTTTACAAGCGAACCGTTAGCGAAGTTGACGACTAAGCCTAGAGGAGACTGACAGAGACGGGGACAATATTATTGTGGTCAGAGCGCTTATATAAATTATATTATTATTAGTTGGCTTAACAAGAAGTTGGATCTGTCTCCGCTTAAAAGTCTAAATTATCAAGTAATGATACCCAGTTCTATCGTAAACTCATTATTACTTTTTTTATGTGATCGATATGATATTTAACGTCATGGATGATATTACAGTACCCCCGGAACATATTGATTTTGTCCCGCGTGTTGTCATGTTCACGAATTATGCCGTTCGACGACTTTTCCATGTCCCATCCTCGATGACCCATCCTATCAATTAGTATTTTCTCTGCCAAGAAGCATGCCGGATACTAATCCGACAATGAGCAAAACATGGCAGAGGTCTTGGGACTTATCTCACTACCAATGCGAGAAAATTCCTTGTTTATTGGCAGAATTTTCGTGCACTTTTTAACAAAATTGTTGTTCATCATTAATAAATTATCGATAGAATTACGGCAAAAAATAATCGACGTGATTCGAGGCCGTGCATATTGTTTAGAAGAGAATAAATAAGAAGCATGCTCTATGTGACACTTATGTACAATTCAATTTGGAAATGAAATATCAAATATAATTTTTTTTTTAAAAAATAAGGTTTACCACAACGCTATTGTGAAATATTGTGTTGTTATGAGCAGACCGTTAACAGATTACATGACCTATAGATCGGGTGGAAATTTCACAGACATCACTCTCATCTTAGAACTTAGAGGTTTGAAATTCAATTTTCATCTTCTTAGTATCCTTATAGCCCTTTTTTCTCTATCCCTTTTAGCGCTTGAGCCACTTGGAAAAGCTACATGAAGATACAAATGAAAAAAAAATAAAGTTTAGTAAAATAATATCACTTCTCATCCAAGATTGCAGAGATTTAGAATTCGATTTTAATTTTTTCAACGTGCTTATATTTCCTCTTTTTTCTTTGATCCTTTTTAGCCCATGAGCCACTTTTATAACTAAAAAATAAAAACTTAAAATAAGCAATTTAGATATAACAATTCACCCCTCCACAGCTCGAATGTCTTCAATTTATACTCCATTCCACTTTGATGTCTCCTTAGACTCCTCTAGAGCTCGTTTCCTTTCTCTCGAATTGCCTATTCCTTTTCCTCTTTATGTGGAAAATCTTCCATGCGACCATATCAGTAATGTCACGTAAAGTCACGAGCCAATAAGAGTTCAACACATTTACAATTCTATTGTTAGAAATTTAGGTTACAAAAACATTTATTTAAGACTCTTCCTTTTCACGCTAAGAAATTAAAAAAATAAAAACTTAAATAAAAATTTAAAAATCTAATAAATTTCGACATTGATTGGCGAAAAAATGAAGAGGATGCTGAGAATTATCGAGTATCGATTTTTAGGGATTTTTAAAGTTTTAGAGTCTCTTAGTATGAAAAAAAGGGTATGAATATAAATTTTACAACCTAAATTTATTACCATGGAATTACAAATATGGCAAACTCTTATTGGCCCAAGATATCATGCGGTAATATTGACGTGGCACCACCTTTGCATCCTATAGGCTTTCTCCTTTTTAATTTGTGGCCAAAATTAATTTAAAACAAAAGGGTAAATTGCACGTGTCGTGCAGTTTCTTTTGAAAATAGTTCATATTGGTACATTAATTTTTTTCGTTTCACTTTCATAAATTTTCTTTCCAAATTATTTCTTTATGGTACATTCTGTCAATTTTGGCTTGACACCGTTAAATGTTTCTGAAGTGACAATCTAATGTGAATGTCACGCTTGCATAAATGCTGATCTGATATGCTACAAAATATTTTAAATGAAATAAAGATAAAAAATTTAAAAAATATATATGAAATAATAAAAAAATATATAATTTATATATATATATAGAAAATAATAAAAAAAATTTAAAATTTAAAATTTAACATTTAAAAATACATAGAAAATAATAAAATTTTTTAAAATATATAGGAAAATGATAAAAATTTAAAAAATATATAGAAAATAATAAAAATTTTGAAAAAGGAAAATGATAAAAATTTTAAAAACATACAAAAAATAATAAAAATTGAAGATTTTAAAATAAATTTTAGAAAACATAAAGAAAATAATAAAAAATAAAAATATATAGAAAATAAAAAAATTGTAAAATATATAGAAAATCATAAAAATGTTTATAAAAAAATAAAAATTTTAAATATATATAAAATAATAGAAAATAAAAAAATAAAAAATTTTAAAAATATATAAAGGATAAAAATTATAAAAATGTAGAAAATGATGAAAATTTTTTAAAAATATACAGAAAATAATAAAATTTTTTATTTTTTTAAAAAAATTAAAAATATACAAAAATTTTTAAATTGGGGAGCCACCAAATTTGAAATTGCTACCAAACTCGGTCTGGACCTGTTGGATGACATCGCTTGAGGCCAGCCAAACAAAGTAGATGTAAGCGTCCACGAAAAAGATGGACACTAGTAAAAAAAGGAGAAGATGAACAAAGAGAAGAGATGACAGAGTTTAAAAACATGGTAGCCGACCCAAAGAAATTACAGGTGCTACACATGATGTTGAGAGAGTTTGTTGGCCTCAACATGACCTTCAACGATGTCGTCCAGCGGGTCCAGACCAAATTTGGCAGTAATTTCAAATTCAGTGGCTCCCTACTTTAAAAATTTTTGAAGATTTTAAACTCTTTTATTATTTTAAATTTTTTTTCTTATTTTCTATATATTTTTTATTATTTTCTGTTATAAATTTTTTATTATTTTTAATATATTTTTTATTTTGAAATATTTTCTATATATTTTTTGAATTTTTATTATTAAATTTTTAATTTTTAATAGTTTGCTACATATAATTTTCTATATATTTTTTTAAATTTTTTTTCCATTTTCTATATTTTATAATTTTATGTTTTTCTATATATTTTAAAATTTTTTTATTTTTTATTATGTTCTATATATTTTAAATTTTTTATAAATATTTTTATTATTTTCTATATATTTTTAAAATATTTATTGTTTTCTATATATATATTTTTATTATTTTCTTGATGTTTTCAAATTTTTTTATTTTAAATCTTTAATTTTTATTATTTTCTATATATCTTTAAAATTTTATCATTTTCGTGTATATTTTTAAATTTTTTTTATTGTTTTCTATATATTTTTAAATTTTTTATTTTTATTTGTTTCTATATAATTTTAAATTTTTATATTTTTTTATTATGTCCTATATATTTGTTGAATTTTTTATCTTTATTTCATTTAAAATTTTTTGTGGCATGCTAGATCAGTACTTATGCACACGTGGCATCCACATTGGATTACCACGTCAGCAATATTTAACGGTGTCAAGCGAAATTGACGGAATGCGCCGTTAATAAATAGTTTGGAAAGGAAATGTACCAAAGTGAAATGAAAAAAAGTGAATGTATCAATATGAAATATTTTCAAAAGAAAATGTACCACCCGTGCAATTTACCCAGAACAAAAAGAAGTAAAAAATTGTAATCGAGAAAAGGTACTGCCAAGGATATTTATAGGAGATGAAAGGAATAATTTTGTGCGTTCTGATGCATTATGTAACTTAAAATTCGACTGCTGCCAAAACTAATTTTTTATGCCGTACTAAGCAGCAATTCCTAATGTGACTTACTGGTATTTTCCTTCAATTATTTATCGAACGAGAATCCGGGACCAGGCCCATGGGCTTAATGTCATGGACCGATTCCCCGTCATTCGCCAGTAATTGGATTTGGTCTTCAACCCATTCATATTCTTCTGTTTATTCTTAAGTTTTTTTTTTTTCCCTAATTCACTTTTAATTTCATTAAAAAGTAAAGCTAAGGGTGAAAGTGGTGGGGTCAGGTGAGTTTTCTTTGTAAATAATCCGGCCCCGACTTTTTCAGATTAATTTTTTCGAGATAAAGAAATTATACCGAGAATTATTTAGGATTATGAAAAACCGACTCTTCAGATGCAATTATTTCCTATGGTTTTTTTGGGCCCTGACTTGTGAATACATTTGGGTTGAGATTAGAATTTCAATTAAATAATTTAAAAGTTTTACAAATTTAATAAAACTTTGACATCATGTTCTATAATATTTATTTGGATAAAAATATAATATTTTTTGCTCTAACATATTAAAATTTAATTATATTCTTAATATAAATACCCAAAATTAAACAAAATATACTTAGTATATTTGAAATTTGGGCGGTCCAAGCCAGTTGGTTTTTTGGGTCAGGGTCCGACTTCCCAGGCCAGCTTTCCCCCTTCAAAAGCGAACAAACTTTCATGTAGGGCCTAAAATTTGGGTTTTTTTTGGTGGGTCTTGGTCGGTTTCTTTTTATTTTTTGGTTCTTTAGTTTTTAACTTACATTACTAAATAAAAACCTTTCAATCGTAAATTTTTTTATTTACAATACTCTAATCTTAATATTTTTTAAGAAAAAAAATATTTTAAATCACGTGAACCAACTGGCGTCGATATTTGTCCAATAACTAATATCAACGTTCAGCTGTAACTTGGCCAATGGGCTTTTCTGGATCTGTTTTATTTTCCCCCTTGACTGGTCCTATCCTCTCCGGCCCCCGTTCCTCTTCTCACTTACCGTTTATGGAAGAGGCTGAGGAGGATACACCGAAGGAACGAGTAAATGTGAAAATTGAATATGAATCTATTGTTTCAACATTGAGAATCGAGTGTCGTTATATCAAAACCCCTTATCATATAAAATAAACTGAATATGTTAAGGATACGTTTGGTACGAATCAATGAAAACGAATGAATTTTATATAATGAATTGCAATATCACATAGAGAAATCTAGTAACTTTTAAATTCATTTTAATAATACAAGGGCATGTGAACTTGAATTAGTTTAAGTGGATAAGATGCGCGCCTATATATGCTGTGTGAAAATCAACGAGATCAGATGTTAGATTCCCCCTCGAATGCGTAGCCCTTGGTGATGCCACCTATACATTACTTTGTATATGGACTTATCTGGATTTATTGACCCAGGGAGAATGAGCATTAATATATAATATGTAAGCTAAATTACTCATTTCATTTCATTCCATTCCATTCGATTCCTTTGTACCAAATACTGTTTGAAAGATGCTTTATTCTATTCTTTTATTCATCCCTTTCCATCAATGGCTACAAAATCAGGTACACTAGTGGAACTCAGTCTGATGACTACTTCAACAAATTAAATACTTCAGGCATTACTCTAAAATTATAAGTAATAGCTTGAGAGATTTGTTGAATTATGTGCCATGTCTGATGGCTGTATATTATTATATATGGAGTACACAACATTGTAAAGGTAAATACAGTGATTCTGTACAAGAATAGAACAACTATACAAGGAAAGATTTCGATGACAAATTATTTTCCTTATGGTGTTAATCTTTATCTCTATCATTCCCCCGCAAGCGCAACGAGGAGGATGGCAAGACGTTGAGCTTGGACCGCACTTCTAGGAATTGAGAAGAGGGTAACCCTTTGGTAAGGCAGTCAGCAAGTTGATCCTCTGATCGTACAAATTGGATAGACAATTGTTTCTACATAAACTGCTCCTGAACAAAATGATAGTCTATCTCGATGTGTTTGGTTCGAGCATGAAATACAGGATTCGCAGTGAGGTAGATAGCAGAGATATTGTCACAGCGAAGTGTCGGTCATGAATGTAGAGGACAACCCAGTTCGCGAAGTAGGGACTGAATCCAAATAAGATCGGCGGTTGCATTGGCAAGACTCTTATATTCAGATTCAGCACTGGACCGAGCAACTGTACGTTGCTTTTTGGAAGACCAGGAGATAGGAGTAGCTCCAAGGAAAATAATGAAGCCACTAACAGAGCGTTGATCGTCCGGATTGCCAACCCAATCTGCATCCGAATATCCTAGAAGAGAGAAAAGAGGGCTCGGATGAAGCATAAGACCGTGAGTAATTGTACCCTTGAGATACCGGAGAATTCGCTTGATAGCAGACCAATGAGTGTCAGTCGGTTGGTGCATGAATTGACATACTTGGTGGATTGCATAAGCGATATCAGGTCTTGTTAACGTGAGGTACTGAAGACTCCCGACAATGCTCCGGTAAAGTGATGGATCTTCAAATGAATTCCCCATGGTGGTAGATAGTGGAGAACCAGAGCGAACTGGCGAGGTTAGGGGTTTGCACTCTAGCATGGATGTTCGCGACAAAATGTCATAAATGTATTTGGACTGGGTGAGATGAAGGCCAAGAGAGCTTGATTGGGCTTCAATACCAAGAAAGTAATGGAGAGAGTCAAGGTCCTTCATAGCAAATTCTTGGTTAAGAGAAGTGAGGATATGAGTGAATGGGGCACCTGGTGTTCCAGTGAGAATGATGTCATCCACATATATGAGGAGGAGAATAGTATATGATTGCCGCCGGAGGATAAAAAGTGAGGTGTTGGCAAGAGAACCAGTGAAGCCGATTGAGTGAAGGAAATTACTGAGGCGTTGGAACCATGCTCGAGGGGCTTGCTTCAATCCATAGAGTGATTTCTTGAGTCGACAAACATGAGCAGGATGAGTTGCATTGACGAATCCATGAGGTTGTTGCATGTATACTTCCTTAGTGAGATAGCCATGGAGAAAGGCATTTTTGACATCAAGTTGACGAATAGGCCATCGTAATGAGACAACAATGGAGAGAATCGTGCGAATGGCAACTGGTTTAATGACAAGACTGAAGGTTTCCATGTAATCCACGCCTTCTCTTTGATTGAAACCCTTTGCCACCAGTTGAGCTTTGTAACGATTGATAGTTCCATCGGCTTTGCGTTTGACTCGGTACACCCATTTGCAACCAATAACATTCTGAGAAGAAGAAGGGGGAACAAGATCCCAGGTATGATTTTGAAGGAGTGCCCGGTACTCTTCTTGCATGGTAGCTCGCCATTGAGGATGTTTCCTTGCACTAGTAAATGACTTGGGTTCCTGTAGAGCACTGGAGACAGAAAAGGCAGTAGGATGTCTCGATATTGTAAAACGAGGAGGGGGTAGAGTACTAGTGCGAGAGTGAGTGACCATAGGATGTGTCTGCGGGGCGTCAATCCTATTTGCAGAGGCTCTCGTATGGTATCCATTGAACCTGTGGATTGAGACGGGACCGACGTAGCTGGTGGCACATCATTGATCAAGGTGGGCGGAGTGGAAGAAGAGAGAGGAACAGGAAGATGAGAGGAAGTAGAAGAACTTACATAAGGTGATTCTGCGGTGACAGTGGAGGGTTGTATATGACCCACTGTGATAGATGTCGGGGTTCGAAAAGGAAAGGACATTTCGTCGAAGACAACTTGAGGAGAAATGAACACTCGGCTTGAGGCAAGATCAAGGCACCTATACCCTTGATAATGTGAAGGGTATCCTAGAAAGACACATGGACGAGACCGAGGTTAGAGTTTATGACGAAGATAAGGTCAGAGGTAAGGGAAGCATAGACAACCAAAGACACGTAACTTGTCATAATTGGGTGTCTTCTGATGAAGAAGTTCGTACGGAGTCTTGAATTTGAGAGATTTGGTTGGTAAGCGATTAATGAGAAAAACGGCTGTTTCAAAGGCATAATCCTAGAATTTAGGTGGAACTGAGGCATGATGGAGAAGAGTCAGACCCATGTCCACAATGTGGCGGTGTTTTCGCTCTGCAGAGCCATTTTGTTGAGGAGCATGAGGGCATGAAATTCTATGAAAAATACCATGTTCTTGCAATTCTTGTTGGAAAGAGGTAGATAAGAATTCCTTAGCTCCATCGGATTGAAAATATTTGATTTTTCGGTTATAGATATTTTTCAACTTGTAGTCGAAAGGCACGGAAAATTTGTAAGGCATCGGAGCGAGATTTCATCACATAGAACCATGAGTACTTACTAAAATCGTCCAAAAAATGAATATAGTAAGAGTGACTAGTGTGTGAGGAAATTGGCGCAGGTCCCCAAATATCAGTATGAACGAGTTCAAATAAAGTAGTGCTTTTACTCGATGAGGCAGGAAAGGAACAAATGACAATTTTGCCTATTTGACAAGCTGAACATACTTTATTAAAGTGGTCATTATTCAAGGAAAGGCGAGAATGCAATAACTGGCGAACAATAGATAATGAAGGGTGATCTAGTCGATTATGCCAAAGAGTGATAGACGCGGACGTGGAGAGGAGAGCTTGAGGTGGGAACCGACATCTGTCGTGCAACGGGAGATAGTAGAGCCCATCCTTAACTGGTCCCTGTAGAAGCGCCTGGTGTGTTCGGAGATCTTTGACAACAAAGAAATGAGGGTGAAACTCAAAATAACAGGAGTTATCATGAGCAAATTTAGAAATGGAAAGAAGATTTTTGGAGATAACTAGGGCATATAAAATATCATTTAGATGTAGGGAATGAGTAGCATAAGGTAATGTAGAAGAACCAGAGGCAAAAACGGGAATAGATTTACCATCACCAATGAACAGTTGGTCATTGCTAGGTTGATCATCTCAAATACTAAGGTTACCCAAATCAGAAGTCACGTGATGTGTCGCACCAGAGTCCACATACCAGTCCAAGTCATGAACACTTGACGAGGAAGCCTTAGCAAAGTAGGCCTGTGCACCAGAAAATTCGTTAAATTGGCAAAACGGGGCAATATGACCAGGACGGTTACAGTTTTGGCAGATAACAGAGCGAGAGCTAGTCGGTCCAGAGTGGGAGAATGGGCCAGTGGAATCAGCTGAGTATGACTGGGCCGAAGAGACAGGGCCTGGGTGAGCTGTCTGATGTGGGCTGAAATGGGCCGAGACAGACTGCGAGCCTGAGAGTTAGAATGCCCAGTCCAGAAGTCATGAGGCTGACCCGATTGGCTAAATCGGGAGTTGTCTTCCTGACCCGAGCGTGGAAAGGTACTGGCTGCCCTGAAATCACGCCTGCCTCAAGCAGAGCGTCCTCTACTTCGTCCATATCGCCGGTCACCGAATCGTCCGGCCACGAGGTTTGCCTGGGCCGGAGCAGGGCCAAGGATTCCAGTCAGTGATGGTGGTTGTTCTGACGAGTCTGAGTAAGTTCGTCGTGCCTTATTATTGAGGAGCAGTGCACAAAGCTCGTCCGTCTTCATGGAAGGTATATCTTTCGATAGGGCAAGAACCAAGGGCTCCCAATCACGCCCTAAGCCGGTAACAATCGCACGATTAAGTTGAGCAGTAGACTTGGATTTGCCAATTTGGGCAAATCGATGGGCGAGACGCTTAACAGAGTTGAGATAGTCAAGCATGGGTGTCAAATTCTTCTTGATGTCATGCCATTGTTGATCAAGAAAGTCTTCTTGGGCTGCTGTCTGTGAATCAAACAGAGTAGCAAGGGTAGTCCACGCTTCATTGCTGGTTTTAGCTGCTAGAAGGTTATTACCAATTTCTTCGGTAACTGAAATCATTAGACAGGCGAGTGTAAATTTGTCCATTGTAATCCAGAGTCGATAATCCGGACTTGTTTCAGTTTTGCCATCCCTTTCAACTGTCTGTTCTGGCACAGGAATGACCCCTTCGGCATATTTGAGGAGATCATATGATTCAAGCAGAGCTGTCATGATCCCTCTCCAAAAATGATAATTCTGCCCATTGAGTTTGACTGGAATGTTTGGGAAGGAAGTTGGAAGAGAAATTTCGAGACTTGTCATTTTGACAAGATTGGAAGAAGGACTGTTATGTGGATGACAGTGGGTGGCTGAGAGAAGGTCGAGGGCAGTGGTGAGGAGGACAGAAATCGTAGTGCCCAGTCAAGGCTCTGATACCATAATAGCTTGAGAGATTTGCTGAATTATGTGCCATGTCTGATGGCTGTATATTATTATATATGGAGTACACAACATTGTAAAGGTAAATACAGTGATTCTGGGCAAGAATAGAACAACTGTACAAGGAAAGATTTCAATGACAACTTATTTTCCTTGTGGTGTTTATCTTTATCTCTATCGATAAGAAACAAAGATTTTTGGATAGCACTTAGCATGCACAGTAAAAACAAATACTCTCATGGCATCACTTGAATCTAATTGTATTAATTAGGGTCCGTTGTACTTTTGAATATCGGTGAATATAGACCGAAAAGGAAAAATAAAGCTTAGAAGCAACTTAGTGTGGCAGATTGTGAATTCAATTTCAAGGAATTTGATTCAACGTGGTGTTGATTAGCCCAACGACTAACGAAATGGAGCATATACCAAGCTTAATTTTCACGTCACAATCGATAATATTGCCTCAAATGCCGCCCCATTCACGAACTACCCCTCTTTTACCTCCACCCTCTTAGGTGGCTACTTTGACTGAAATGTTGGCAACAATGTCACCATGTTTTGTTAGACTATTTGTAGAATTAACAATCTATGTGGTCCATGTATCTTAGATTTATTACCAATATATTGGATTCACAGTAGGGTTGTGCACGGGTATCCGATAGGATGGGTTCCGGGTAAATTCTAATGGGAATACAGTAGGTTTCGCGCAGAAAAATGAGGAATTGGTTAAAATAGGTTCCGATTCCGGTTCCTTTGACTGTGTGCTCGAGTACCCGTGCATACCCCTAATCCGTAGTACGTTAGATGGCTCGAATACAAAAATTTGATATTATAATGAATATGTATTAGTTAAGAAAATAAACACCGGTGGAGTTTTAAAATTCTCTCTCGTCCTCCTCAATAACGGATTCATTTTTCTTTCTCTTAAAAATATCTAAAACTAACTAAAAAGAAGGGATATTCCTTATTTGAAAAAGATATTGAGTACGTTACAAACATATGCTCCTGGAGAGAAAACATACGCGCTCATAAAAAAGAAAGGACGAACAATGGCTTCCATCCATCGAGCAGCAATAATGGGAAGAGAAGGAGGAGGTAATAGATAGTCGATTGTCTTTCAATGAAAATGTTTTAGGCATATATTAAGGTAAGTATCTCAAAATATGTATCTTATATGTGTAATAAACATGTGAATTATGTATATCCAGATTTTGGAATTATCGAAAGGAAGTTAGATTTTACATAGTGAAGTTGAAATCTAGTTTACAGTATTTAAAGTGTAGTATCAGGGTTTGGTTTAGTCTAGCATTTCACCGTTAAGGAAGATGCCTCCATGGTGATAGGGTGTAGAGTGGCTAAAAGAAATATTCTGCAATAATTACTTCAGTTGATTTAAAGTTGTATGGTGCTTTATTTCGCATTTATACTTGATTGGTTGTATTATGTTCGAGTTATTTTTAAGCTCAAGCTAAATGAATTGCCCGAAAATTGAAAGAAAAAAAAGGTCAAAAGGGGCACCTCTAGGGCATAAGCAGTACTAGATTTGACCATAACTGGCACCAGACTTGGTTGGTCCTCTTGACAAGTCATGATAGTTGAGGCACTGGACATTTTCTACATTTTGGCATCCTGGTTCTTAGCCAAAGTCGGCGTCTATGGGAAAGATTCACGTGTTGAATAGTTTCTAGGCTTTGACACTAAGTTCTTAGTCGAAACTTGCATTGAACACTGTAAGGACTAAAAATTGGATGAGAAAATTTATTTTTAGTGACTGTAATATTATGTATACCGTTTGGGGCGCTATCCCTTGACCTTGCTTCTTGGGGGCTCCGCCCCCTTAAACCCCAAATGTTGCATAAAGAGACAACTGTGCATTGTAACAATTTGAATGGACCATGAAAGTTATATTTTCCATATCTTAAAGTTACTTGATTTGATAAATAAAGTATGGAAACTAGTTAGTCAGCAAAGTGACTTGATTGAATCCGTGCTTAAATATTTCAATTAAATAGGATCAGTTCTTCATGGTTAAGGAGATGCTATTAAGAATGACATGTAAGGTTGTTAAACAGTTGAATATATTGATTGTACCAGTGGGAGATCAGTAAAAAGTGGATCAATGCATATAGTCAATAAGAATAAAGGGATTACATATCATACTTAGGTAAAATGGCATGTATAACTCAAATATAGCATACTTGTTAGATCAATGTATGCTATTATTATTTGTTAAATCATATTTATTTGGTGTCATTTATGTTGTTCATGTGTTTAAGTGTTGCCAAAAGATGAACTTGAATACATGTACAAAGTTTTATATATAGGCCTATGAATCTATTTATCATTTATTCAAGGCACAAATGGCTAGGCATATATGAACGCTTAGTAGCATCTCTTATTCTCTTCACATCTAATAATGCTATTGTGAAGCTCAATCGATTGAATTATGCATATTAATCCGAGCAAATCCAATCTTATATGGGTATAATGGATTTGGATTTCGCATCAATGACAAATGAGCAGCCCCTAGCTCATTGACGGCAAATGAGTAGCCACCAATGCTGAATACTAATAATGCAAGGAATTTTATGGAGAAATTAAGGAGTATTCCTTGTTGAATTTGGTTGACAAATTGATAGTAGGTAGCCTGACGAGTGACTGACTATCTACGAAAGAATTTGATTGGCTTTAATCTATCCATTATCATGTGACTCGAATGTCTAATATAGCAACAAAGCTAAAGACTATGGGGATGAATGTGAATCAAATATTCTTGGTGCAATTCATTAATAACTCCTTGTTGAATTTGACTAGTTCTAAATGAACATCCTTAAGGATAAATGAAACTTTTAGGAGTTGGAGGCCATGTTGGTGCATGAGGAAGGGAGATTAAAGAAAGTGAGATTGACTAGTCCATGCACCTTGTAGTTCATGACGGTGCTGGCAGCAGAAAAGGAAAATCAAGAAAAAGGGACAAGCCTCCAATAAATGTTAGTGAGGGCTAGGTTCGTAAGGAAGTGAAGTGTTTCTTCTGTGAAGAAATCTTGAAAGGAATGTCCTAAAAGGAAGGCATGATTCAAGAAGAAATGTATTCATTATATTTTTGTTTGCTTTGAATCAAATCTCATGGATGTTTCTAACAATAACTAGTGGATAGATTCAAGTGCAACTAATCATATGTCTCATGTTGAATAAGGAGTCCATATAATACAACCCATAGGAGGAACTGAACAGTACTTGTTCATGTGGAGCGAGATGAAAATATGAATAAAGATAATTGAGATTGATAGGTTCATGTTGGACACATAGTATCATATAGATTTTGAAGGATATCTCTTTGTTTATGATTGTGAATCCTATTTCTATAGAAAAGCTAGATGTTTTTTGTTTTTACATTTAGTTTGCACATGGTAATTTTTCTTTGTATAGACATGAGAACTTTTATGGTTCTAACACTCTAATAGATTCTCTTTACCGGTTCAATTTTGATCTTAAATTTTTTCAATCTCTATTTCATGTTGAAATTCGTGTTCAACCTTAAAGTTGTTAAAGGCCAATTTGTCAGATCAAGTTTGAGAAATGAAGGGAGTAAGTTGTGTTTTAGCTCTTGAGCTAGGATACCTTGACATCACTTCCTTACTTTGATTGTCTCCTCCTCTATGAAGCATAAGTTGATAACCCGAGCCAGGTTTAGAGCTTATGGCTTCTTCTTTTCGAGCCACATGCGCCCCTGATCTTCTCCCTCCTCTTTCAAAGATATTTCAACTTGGTTCTCCACCATTTGAAAAACAAAGTTGAAAGGGTCACGAGAATAATGAGACTTGGGGGCGTATATCTCCCAAGTGCCTTGAATCATTGGTAAAAGCAATTCACCTTATGAAAGTTTAGCTTTTTTGTGGTATAAGAGATTAGGCCACATTTTAAAGGAAAGATTATTGAGATTTGTGAAAACTAATATCTTTCCTCATTTAATGTCAATGATATGGACGTGTGTATGGATTGTATTAAAGGAAAGCATGCTAAGCATTTAATAAAAAAAGCAACCACAAGAAGCACTTGGCTTCTTGAGTAGATTCACATTAATGCATGTGTATGACTTTCCTTCTTTGGTGGAGAAAAGTCCTTCATTACTTTTATTGATTATTACTAACATTATGATTATGTATATCTGCTGCATAATAGGTCTCAGTTAGTGAACATCCTTGAGGTGCTCATTAATGAGGTGAAAAAGTAGTTAGGTAAGAAATGTAAAGCTAGTAAAGTCGGATAGAGGAGAAAGGCTATCTATAATGGGTATACCACATGACATGCTGACATTTTATCACAAACTAAAAGAATTCAATTACTTCTAGTGTTCTTTTCATTTTTAGGATTTTATTAAAGAATATTAAAATGACTTAATCTTATTAGTTTATGACATCACATCAACACTACCACCTGGTACACCTAATACACACATTACTCTCACTTGATAGAGGTGGTCAATATTATGAAAATATGATGAGAATGGAAATATCCAAGTCCATCTGCAAAGTTCCTTGAGTCTAGGGGCATTTTTGCACAATAAATAATGCTTGATATACCTTAGCAAAATGACGTAACTGTGAGGCCAAACCATTTATTAATGAATATGGTTAGGAATATGTTAAGTAATTACTTTTTATCCCTTTCATTGTAGATGCATGCATTAAAAATAGCAGCACATATGTTGAATTTGCTTCCTAGTAAAGTAGTTCCTAAGACAGGGTGGCAATTGAGTTTAAGGCACCTTCATATTTAGGATTGCGTTTGCTCAAGTAAGGGTATACAATCCACATGAAAAGAAACATGATCTAAAGATGACTATCTTGAAAAGTCAAAGGTATATAGAATTTACTGTCCTAACCATAGTACGAAAATTATGGAGATAGACAATGCTAGGTTCATTACGAATAGTCAAATCAGTAGGAGAGGCAAACTGTGAAAAGTGGGCATTCAAGATATTCTAGTTGAAACTCGTTTGCGTGATATTTGTTCAAAACAAGTTGTTCTCATTGTCATATTATCATCACACGATGTTCCAAACCAATGAAACAATATCCAAAATTCACCGGATGGAAATGTGATAAATGAAATGGTCATAGTAAAGTAAGATGTTAATGAATCACAAGTAATCTTGAAATAGCCTATAAGGTAGAAAGGACTTACTATTTCGAATGACCATTTGATTTATACTCTTGAATATGAATGTGACTTAAGAATTGATGAGGACTCAAACCTCATTCAAATAGGTCATGAATGGTAGCAATTTCAGTAAGGAGACGTTTAGTTCAAGAATAGTTAGATTATAAAGAAAGTTAAGATTGTGAGAAAAAATTAAACTATGGTAAAATTTTCTTATGAAATGGGTAGGAATGTGAAAAATGTAACGTTGTAAAGTTTAGAAAGTATACGTAAGATGGTTGTAAAGTTGATTGTAGTATAAGAATTCCATGTTAAAGACTTTGCCAACCATATTATCATTTTTTATCCCATGTAATATCATGTTATAGTGAATATTACAGATAAACGTCATAGTCTGTGGTGTAAAATGGGCTGTCAAAACAAACACCCCATGAATAGTTAGGTGTTATGAAAGAAGAACTTAAGTTGATAGATGACAATAAAGTCTAGGACTTAGTTGAGTTGCTTGAAGGTTCAAAGGGAGCTAGTTGTAAAGGGGTTTTTATGGCCAAAAGTGATTAAATGGTAATAATGAAAGTTACAAGCCATACTCGTTGCTAAAGATTACACCCAGAAAGATGGAATTAACTATAAGGAGATCTTTTCTTTGGTTGGTTCAAGTAATTCGATATTTGTGTGTGTCCCCTTAAGCAGAGGTCCGGGTCTAAGTTTCTGTTAATGAAGAAAATTTTTGCTCAAAAAACTTTATATCCAGTTTCGAACTGTGCTAGCCCAAAAAATTAATTAGTTTTAAAGAAAGAATTCAATAATAGCATGAACTATGTGAACTCATTAGAAAATGTTCTTTTTCAACATTGCTTACTGTTGCATTGTGCTAGATGTAGAGGCATAATGAGTTTTATATGGTGGTATGTTTTCGAACAGGAATTAATAGATTTATATTCTTTTTTATTAGAAGAGATTCTATATTCAATTCTTATTAATTATTTTTCCATGTCCATTTATTTTCATTTTTTGTCCTTCTATCTTTTTGTAGATCAACACACCTCCTTTTTAACAGAGAAGGTCACGAAAACTCAAATCTTCGTAATAAGAACAAAATTTGAACTTGTATCTTCCAATTCCCTTCGCTCGTGCATTCATTGTCGGATTCATACGGAAATGTCAAAGTTCATAGCTGAGATGGGAGGTGACGTCATAATATATATTAGTTTCCTTATAAAGAATTAAGATTAATAGAAAATAGTATTACGTGTAGGGAAAACAAATTTAACTTTTTTTTTTTCGGTGGAATTTATAATTTAAATAACAGAGGAGGGAATGTGCTGTTTTTGGATAATTTATTTCTTCGACCATGTGCTGGGATTTGAGGATGCCTTCGTTTGAACTCAATGGACAGGCGGAGGCAATGGGGCAAAAGGAGGGAAAGGTAAGGAAGGAAAATTTTCACCTTAGGTGGATATGAATTTTTTGAAGGATGTGAAGGGAATGAACATAAATTATTTGTCTGCATTTACATCATAATATCTATTTTTTTAAAATTCTAAATCAGACGTTGATGTCGGCTAAGTAGCAATTTTTCCAGTGAATGTATGTATATGTCATGTTTTTTGCTTGTTATTGTAAGTTTTTACATGTCTGTATGTACGTACACTTTGCATTTGATAATATGACTGGTGTCATTTGATACAGAATCCCTTCATTGGCATAGTCAGGATGCTCCAGAAGCCGGATCACGGTGGTGAATGTGATTCTGGCCGGTTCCACTGCTTGCCTCCTCTCAACGAACCCTAGTGTAGGTTAGTTGGTTGGTTTCGCTTTGCAAACTATTCACACCAGATTTCACGTTGAATATATCAGGGATCACTCTGCAGACTGCATACACAAATTTCATATGAATTATTTAAAATTTAATGTTCTTTGTTAAATTATCTTAGTCAGAGAAAGGTAGAATATCGAGTTTTTCCTTTCTCTTTTTTCTGCCATTTTTAGCAAGAGTAGCCGATGTACATGAAGTAAAGAGGTGCACCTGCTCTAGATTGATGTTATGAATAGTAATCCTACAAAGAGTGATAGCATATCTTCAACAAAATAAGGTGTAACTAGAGAAATAGAGCTTGGTGTATTTGGTATTACTTTTACTCTATACTTAGAAGTCATGTATTCGATCTCATCATAGGACTTACCGTACACATTTTATTCCCCGCTTCCTTCTGTCATTTTTTCGATTTGTGTGCCTTACCTAGAGATCCTAGTACCATTTCATCAGCGAAACTTCATGTACCCTTTTTTCCTCTCTCCTTCTATCCTTAGGTTTATATGCCTCTTTATACACCAAAAAAATGATGAGATTTGATACATGTGTGCGTGTGTGTGTGTGAACATATGTATATAAACTATATATAGAAGCTGAAAATTGAGCAAAGTTACAATTTCATTCAAGAAAAGAATGAAGATAAGGCAGACAATTAAGTGCAGTTTTTTTAGTGTAAATTGAGTCAGATTGTCCTACTAAGGAGGTATACTTTCTTAATATAAACTATCTCCATTTCATAAGATTTGAATCCGAACCTTACTTTAGAAGAAAATTTGACAAAGTATTCTCTCCACTTTAGAAGATTTGAACTCGAAACTTTCTTTAAGGAGAAAAGTTATCGAATTATCTCAACCATGCTATGTTAGTGTTTTGCCATTTTTTTAATAGGAGCAATCATTACTTTGTTACTGTTTTAATTGTTTTTTGAATTAATAACATGAGTGCAAATTATCGTTATGACTATAATAGGTTGCTTTTAAGTTACAAACGACTTTTCAGAAGAAATCTCATAACTATGCAAGAGGATCTTCCATGAATATTCATGCAATTAATTATATGAAAAAGAAACTACCACCCTCTGTTTTAAAGTGAATGGAGATTCAATACAGTGACACGAGTTATTGATTTAGAGCAAAGATACCTGAATTTGATCCTCAAATGGTAGGATGAAGTCTATCCCCTTTTAGGTCCCATATCTTTTGCCCTTTTTTACTGGTGTGCTAACTTTTCTCGTAACTCAAGAAATTACGTAGAAAGTTAAATACACTTTTCAAGTGTTCATACAACATCAGAAGGCTCCGAAGTCAAGATTGGGCATAGAACTAAAAGCTCATCACTAAGATCATCAAGCAATAACATGGTGGTCATGATATACAAGACCAAACACGCAACAGGATCAACAGCAACATATGAATGGAACACAGGATATATAACTAAGCCAACAACGGCTAGAAGTCCGATGCAACTCTTCATAATCTAAGAAGCAAGCATCCATTCTTTATTTTTTCTATGTCATAAGGATTAAGGAGAGATATTCAGCTCTGTTGGAGGTTACTGCGGAGGCTTGTAGGGATGGCCCTTTGGTGGCTTCTCAGGTGTCCAAGGCTTCATCTTGCGTGGGGGCTTGTAGGAATCTTCAACTTCTTCTACAAGAATGTGACCATGGTGGTGGTCATGTGGTGGCTTGTGCTTTGGTGGTGGCTTCTCACCCTTTCTCTTTGAGTCCATCTCCTCAACCTCCTCAGCGAGGTTGTGACCGTGCGGTGGCTTGTGTTTCGGGGGTTGCTTCCTCTCATCCTTGCCATGTTTGCCATCCTCCTTTGGTAATTTGTCCATCGCCTCAACCTCCTCAGTAAGAAGATGGCCATGCGGTGGCTTCTTGCCCTTGGGTGGCTCGTCCCCTTTCTTAGGCGGCCGGTGAACATCTTCCACCTCCTCAGTTAGAACATGTCCTGGGTGGTGGGGCTTGTCATCCTTACCCTTCTTGGGTGGCTTGCTCCTGTCCTCAACCTCCTCAACAAGAATATGACCATGGTGGTGGTCATGTGGTGGCTTGTGCTTTGGTGGTGGCTTCTCGCCCTTTCTCTTTGAGTCCATCTCCTCAACCTCCTCAGCGAGGTTGTGACCGTGCGGTGGCTTGTGCTTCGGGGGTTGCTTCCTCTCACCCTTGCCATGTTTGCCATCCTCCTTTGGTAATTTGTCCATCGCCTCAACCTCCTCAGCAAGAAGATGGCCATGCGGTGGCTTCCTGCCCTTGGGTGGCTCGTCCCCTTTCTTAGGTGGCCGGTGAACAACTTCCACCTCCTCAATTAGAACATGTCCTGGATGGCGGGGCTTGTCATCCTTACCCTTCTTGGGTGGCCTGCTCCTGTCCTCAACCTCCTCAGCAAGAATGTGACCATGGTGGTGGTCATGCGGCGGCTTGCCCCCTTTTCCCTTTGGTGGTTTGTCACCCTTTCTAAATGATTTGTTGTCCTCAACATTCTCTTCTACGAGCATATGACCATGCGGTGGTTTGTGTTCAGATGGTGGTTTCCCTCCCTTACCTTAAGATATGTACCCACAAATATTAGAACAAGTATTAGCCAAGAAGTTTGAAATATAAGTTCAACAAATTAATCCCAAGCAATGAAAGTTTTGGGTAGCCACTAGTTAGTTCTATTAAAATGACCATAAAGTTGTATGCAGATTCAAAGACAACTAGCTACATTTTCTAAATACCTTCTGGGGGATTCTCCTCATGTTTTGGTGGCTTCTGCTCAGGAAATGGCTTCTGGCTGTCTTCAACCTCTTCTACAAGAATGTGTCCGGGGTGGTGATCATGTGGAGGCTCGTCATGTTTCGGGTCCGGTTTGTGCTCGGGGACAGGCTTGTGGGGATCGTCCTCATGTTCAAGGAGAAGCCTCCCGCCAGGGTGGTGCTTGTGGGGCGGCTTGTGGTGATCACCGGGATGATGGTGGTGATCGGCAATAGTGACGGTGGTGAGAAGCACCGCAGCAAGGAAGATTAGTGGGAAGTACTTGGAATATGAAGACATCTTTGGAGTTGGTATGGTCTAGCTGATGGGTGAGGGTGAAGTGTGAGGATGAAGAGTGCCAATTTATAGGACTCTACCTTGGCCTCCTGATGTCACCAACTATGTCACTCATCTTTGGAGTTTTGCTTTGAGAGCAAGTAGGCAGTGGAGGTGGCTTTTGTTTGTTATTTATTCTCTCTCAAAAAAGAGAGGGTGTACTTAGAAGAATTTAAAAGGAGAATGTGAAATGGAGAGCTATAAATCAGCAAATATATATATATATATATATATATTACTAAACTTTGAAAATGCATGCCAATAAATTACTGCATATGGAGGTAGTAGCGAGGAATGATATACAGTAAATAAACATTTTATGAGTAATTTATAAATATCTTAAATTTCTTGAGAGTAAATTATTGAAATTTATAAAAGAAGTAAATTATACAACTCTTCGAACAACTTCTGTCATAATCATGTCTAGCTGCTTCTGGCGTAATTATCGACTTTAATATTCGTATGCGGCTGGATTGATTATGTTAGAACTTTGTGGCAATTAGTTGATGAGATTAAAGATAAAATAAGTTTTTCAGTATATCACCCAATATTCATAAGTCTAATGGACACAAACCACTCCAAGTTGGAGTCATGTTGACCCACTAAGAGGATAAAAACTCTCATAATATTAATTTCCTTATTCACCAAAAACATTTGATAAGGAATGAAATAATCGCAAGGGGTAAACGGTCTTTACTACCTATATTTAACTATTTTCAAAGATAATCTCCATCATTATGATCACATGCCACTCGTATCACCTTCTTATTAATCAATGGTCATTGATTGTTTCTCTTCTTCCCTTATGGGACTCTCTGAAAAACCCTACACACTGTTACTCTGTTAATTCATATTATTCTTCATTCAGTTTACTGACTTAAGCATCAGTGGGCCAAGTCTGACTGTTACTTCCGATTTAGCTTTCTCTTGTGTTTCATAACTCAAAAAGATTGCTGGAAGTTCTACTATCAATTGGTGGAGACACACTTAGGACCTAGCGAGTTATCTCATGAAGAACCACAAAAACATTCATGAGACGTTTGTACCCTTGATCCATCATTCCTCTAATATCAAGACTTAAACACGAGAACTGTTTTGAAGGAAATGACATGAAATCATTTCAGCAGCCTCATGTTGGTAATATGAATCAATTTTTAAAAAAGATGTAATCTTGCAGCTCTTTCGTTAGCCACTCAAGTAGTTTCTGACATTACATGCCTTGTGGATTTTGGAAGCTGACTAGGATCCTATAGAATATAGCTGAAAAGTCTGACAATTTGATCTTTTTATTACTCTATCATAAAAAAAATATTGTTAGTGCTCGAGAACTTTTCCTGTGTAACATAGATCGATATAATTTTAGTCAAAAAGTTACGGTTGATTAATAAAACCATGCAATCTATGTTCTACCCTCGATTTACCACTTGTGTTTCGAATGCATGCGTGCTATTTAGATTTCCAATCATCATCCTTCTTTTATATTTAGATAGACGGTGTTAATTGATTGTTTATTTTTTCTTTATATATCATCTAATATTTAAAAATTTAGAATGAATTTTGATTAATTCATATTTGAATTTGGTCGAATCACTAAGAGATAAAACTCTTCAATTATAAATTTATAGACTCACAAAGTTCAAACCCAAAATCTTGCCGAGTAAGAATTATCAAACTATTTCAACCTAATCATACAGCAGCATTAGCTTTCTTTTTGATCATTTACTCAGCAGGCACTACCTTGATGATTAGCATTTTTTCCGATAAAGAATAATTTCCAAATTGAATTCAAGGGAAAATTACCATTGCTATCAAAAGGAAAAGGTTAGCCAAAGTGGATTTACAAAAGTAATAAAACCTCTGTTTTTCTTAAATAATATGTTAGGAATATTTTGACTTTGTAATATTCCCGATAAAATATTTTTAAAATTTATATGATATTCTTCATAAAGAAAAAAATATGTGCGATAGTTCAGTAAATTCTTTTTTCATAAAGTCTGTGTAGTTATAGTACATCAAATTCAAACTTCTTAATCATAAATTAAAGTTAATATAACTACACTAAACTTATCTTTTCATAAAGTGATTATTAATATTTACCAAAATGACACTTGCGTGCATAAGTTTCACTCGAAATGTACGATTGTTATATTAAAAAATCAAGTTGATTGTAAAATTTGTTAAATATAAATAAAGTGCTTGTAAAGTTGAACGCGTTTTAAGTTATGAATTTACTAACCAAATATTGTAATTTGTGGTGTTACGAGAAGATTAATGCCAAATTTGTATTGAAACTATCACAACCTAAAGTTAAAACTTCCAAGAAAAGCTTGTACATTTTAAGGTATACTTTTATGAATTGTTGGTACCAATGCAATTTGTGCTCTAATTGGTCTAGTTTTCACACTGTACAAAGTGCTGCTACTAAGATGAAGGAAAATTGTTTTTGTATGTAGTACTGTTCATTTTTGGGCTACCCCGGATGAGATAATAAGCCCGGTCAATTGTTATTTGATGCATTAATAAAAAAAAGTATTATATATGACTAAGAATGTAAATATTAAATAATTATTAGCCGAGTCCATAAATAATAATATGGTGAGATCAACTCACATGATATATGTAGGAAGAAGAAAATGAGCACATGCGGCCTACTCACACCATTCATTTTTCAAAGGAGAAACCGAATTCGGTGAACATATTTAACTTTTAACGAGTGAAAATTGCTGAAGTCCCATGTCACCGCGGATCCCAGGAACGACGGGTACATTTTCAATCGGCAGGCGACATCAAGAGCAGGAGGGAAGAGAATCAATGTGGACCGTTGACCTTACGAGGGCACCTGCATGGATGGATAAGTTAGGTTTGACGACTGAAAAAAGACGTACCGACTGCCGACCAACAACTCTCTCCTCCTCCCAACGGAAGAGAAAAAGAGGGGGAACCGCAGCCTCGGATTTAGACCTGCCGGTGAAGGGCATTAGTACGCCCTCGGTAATAGCGATCTGATCACATTCGGCGGACAAAGCTTCGACTCAATTGGACCCGAAAATGTCCTGAAGCCCAAGTTCCCCCACTGTTAAATTATATATTGTGAGTGATTGTTGGCGAAACAAGGGAGTATGGATTTGAGGTTACGTTAGTAAGGGGACCATACTGAAAATAGGTTTGGATTTACGTCCAAAATTGTCATAGTCAAATACTCATATGCTATGTTATTGTTTGTAGATTTTTATAAGAAATTGGGTCTAATACCATCTAAAAATTTAACCTACTATTTAATGGTACTCGATTATCCTATGAACTTATTATTATTATTTAATCTAACCATCGTGCGATCTAATACGAACAATTTGCGAAAGGCAAAAATATCTAATTCAAAAAGTTCAAACCAACAAACGAACGGATTTGTTACAATCCCGTGGGGGTAAAAAAAATCCCCGCTAGCAGCGTGGGCTACTGATTGATTTTTCATTAGCCAAAAATCTGGCCCACGTCCAACCGGAATGCATTTCAATACCATTTGCGTAAAATCGTTAGAAAATGTCATTTAGCTTGGAATGCTGTGGCTTGTGCTGTGAGGGAAGGATGTTCCATATGGTTTTCCATAAAAGCAACTTGTGACGTGCATGTATTTTTGACTCCACATTATTGCCCAATCTGTGAACACTGGATGAAAGTAGTTAACAGAGGAGCTTCTCAAGAGATGATAGGCTGACTTAGTTGTGTGTTGCCCATTTAAGCAAGGGGACCAAGTTAGCCTATCATCTGCTCTAGGGTTCATGATTGTAATTGAGAAGATTCTCTAGGCTGTGCTGGGCTGAAAAAGTGCATGGATGATTTGAAAATTCCACGTATGATCTAGTTTAAGCAATTGACAAACTCTCTTGATGTGAGGCATTTCAATTACTGTGAGCTCATAAACAGATAAAGTTCAACCATTGATGCAGTTAGGCATCCATGGATCTTTCCAAATATCAATGGAGACAGCATTCCCTATCGTGTAGATAGCCCCCTTCACGATTAGGTCACGAGCTTTGCACACATCATTCTAAAAATAAGATGAGCTTGATTTTGGTGTGTGACCAAGAAATGATTGGTCTCTGAGGCACCTGCCATTGAGAAGAAAATCATGCGACTTGGGGGAGGGAGATTTAGAGCTCCCAAGCCTGCTTAGATAGTAAAGCCAGGTTTTGATCATGCATTAACCTAAATCCCAATCCACTATCCTGTTTAGGGATACACATTGATGCCCAAGATTTGAGGTCAAATTTGTTTTTCCCCTTGGAAGATTGGCCCTCCACCAGAATTGAGACATTGCAGAGTCCATTTTGGCTGTGATGAACTTTGGGAGCAAGAAAGTTGACATACAATATGTGGGTATGGCTGAGGCCACACTCTTAATTAAAACAGCCCTTCCTACTTGAGAGAGAGCCTTGGCCTTCCATAATGCTAGTTTCCCAGTGACTCTATCAAGTATTGGCTCAAAGGATCTAGTTTTGGTTGTAAGAATATGGAGGTGGAGACCCAAATATTTTGAATTTGTAACACCTTTCTTTAGGTTCAAGAGTGCACTAATGTACTTTCTTAACTGAATTGGGGTGTTCCTACTAAAAAACGCAGAAGATTTGAGCCTATTGACTGTTAGCCTTGAGAAGTAGAGATATTCTTGAAGCATGTTGGAGACAACAAGGAGATTTTTTATTAGTGGCCTTAGCAAAGAGGAAGAGATCATCTGCAAAGAGAAGATGGGTGAAACTAGGACTTCCTCTAGCAATTTTAATGCCTGTCAACCTATTTTCAAACTCAGCTTTAAGCAAACTTCTAGACAGCAACTCAGTTACCAAGAGGAAGAGGAATGGGGAGAGAGGGTCTCCTTGCCTCAATCCTCTTATTGGCTTTATGAAGCCAGAGGGCCTTCCATCTGGAAGGACAGAGTATGCCACTGTGGATATGCATTGTGATATCCAATGGATCCATTTATTTGCAAAAGAAGGAGCTTTCATGATGTTTGTGAGCAAGGACCACTTAGCTTTGTCAAAAGCTTTCCCGTATCTATCTTTAATGCAACACAGTGATTCTTACCTATACAAGTGCTCAAATAATGCATGATTTCATGAGTTACAATAGAGTTATCTTGAATGCCTCGACCTTAGATGAAAGCATATTGAAAAGGCGAGATGATTTTTGGCAAAAGCAGTTTGAAATGATTTGCTGAGATTTTAGAGATGATCTTATATGAAATATTACAAAGGCTTATGGGCCTAAAATTGTTCACTGATGCTGAGTTCTCCCTTTTGGTACCAAGGCTATGTTTGAGTGATTGAGTTCTTTAAGTATATAGTTACCTCTAAAGAAACTTTGCACTGCGTAGATAACATGCTCCTCGATGAGTCTCCAATATTTCTAATAGAAAGAGAACAGGCATGCCATCTGAACCTGGAGCTTTGAGGGTTCCAAGCAAGAAAATAGCCTGTTGAATCTCTAGTCCATCTGGTGTAGCACACAGGATCTCATTTTCTTCTGGAGTGATGATCGGGGGAAAAAGGCTGTATAGTGATGGGGGTGTAGGTGGATGTGTGGTGGTATAGAGGCTACGGAAGTGCTCTAAGAAGGTATTGTTGATAGTTATGGGATCAGAGGTTGATGTGATCCAAGATACGAGCTCAAAGCCTGCAATCAAAGTCTCTCATGATCCGATGATGAGAAGCTCGTGCACGATGAAGAAGCGGATGTGGATATGCATACAAGTGATGAGCAAGCTAAATGACTCAACATTATCAATAATATTTCAAAAATGGACAAATGATGAAGGCCACATATTTCCGCTGAATGTCAACAGTGAACGTACTTCAAGAAATATATTTCAGTTGATGTCAAGAGGGAAGGTATTTGAAGAAATATATCTCAACTAGATATAATGATGAAGAATATCATCAAGAAAGGAAGTTGAGAGAACTAAAGAGGCAAGAGAAGCACCAAGTTAATGCTAATATATTGAAGTTATCTACAAGAATATATCACTTTTCTCTTTTAGCAAGTAAAATATATTTCCTTTCCCCTTACTTAGTTCTGAAGATATTGGTAATGTATTGTAATTTCTCTGGGATAACACTTAGATTTGCTTCCTAATTAGTTTCCTATCCTATGAGAACCATTTAGGAAGGTTATTTTTAATGTAATATTGCACTTTGGCCTATTTAAAGGCTGGTGCTTGCCTTTGGACGAATTTGGATCAGTTTATTCATTAATAAAGTGTGAGATTTTTATTCTCTTTGGTTCTTTGAAGAACTATTCGAACTTATCGGAGAATTCCATGGCATTCATCCCCGACTTATCAATCAACCATTCCATAGTTGATTCTGGCGTCTTCACTATACCAATGTTCTTACCTCTCTATAGGTAATGGGTCAAGGTTGCACCTTTCGACCTTGATAAGGACACGTTTCCTGGAGACTTTAGTTGAATACGAGTTGGTGAGGTTCATATCATACTTGATATCGGGTTTCATCACGGTGTTGGCGAGGTTCGCCTCATTTGGTATCAGAGCTAACGTTCTAAGTCAGGTTCAATCTATCCTTTTAGTTTATCTTCATTTTCTTTCATCTTCGTTGTTTTTCTTCATCTTCTTTCTTTTCTATTATCTTCTTCAGAAAAAGTAAAAAAAAAAAAGTAGTGGGAGAGAAAAAAAAAGTAGCAGAAAAAAAAGAAGCAAAAAAAAAAGAAAGAAAAGTTGCAAAATAAAAAAAAGTAAAAAAAAAGAAGAATCAGCAACAAAAGGGAGGTAGAAAAAAAGTTGAAGAAGTGAGACATTGAAAAATCCAAGACTTATTTGTCCATTCATAGAGCTATCAACATCCTCGAACTCAAAGTTGTTCCTTTTCAATTGATATATTATTCTCTTGTTCGTAATCCCCTTATTTCGCTTGATCTTCGTTACTTTGGAACTTGACCCTATTCTCTTCTTTCAAATCCTGGTGAAGTCATAGTGGATTGTTACGAGACATTCTGATTATAGTTTGTTTAGTTTCAAAAAGAACTGAAAGAGGATATACGAGTGGAAAAAGGCAAGAGTGGTGAGATTATTAGAGGGTAAAAGTCGTTTGAGTGCAAACACGAGCGAATTGAGTGAACATATTCTTGAGTAAAACACGTGAGAGAGTGCTTGTGAGGTCCTAATATCTGTTGCAGATTCTTATCATGTCACACTATCAAGAGGAAAGTGCATTAGAAGATGTACAACTACAAGCATATATACATGAGGTTGGGAGGATGATGAGAGCTGAATTCAAACAAATCCATAAGAAAATAGATCAAATTGAGGACGAAGCAAAAAGAAAAAGCTTTCAGCTTCCATATGAAGATAAAGAATTAAGATGACCAAGGCGGAACAATGATCTCCGTGACACAAAAGTGAAGTTTCCAACTTTCAAAGGCAAAAACGACCCCGAAGCTAATTTTTTTATGGGAGGAGGGAATGGAGATGGTCTTCAAACATCATATCTACTTTGAAAATAAAAAGGTACAACTTGCTTCATTTCAATTCTCCAACTATGCTATTATTGGGTCGGATCGGATTATTACAAGTAGGAGACAGAATGGAGAGCGACCCGTTGAGACATGGAATGGGATGAAGTCAATAATGAGGCGACGATTCTTTCCAAGTTGCTGTCACCGAGAATGGCACAACAAAATCCAGCGTCTCACTCAAGGATAAAAGAGCGTTCTCGATTATTACAAAGAGATGGAGGTTGCAATGACCCGAGCGAACATAGAGGAGGACATAGAAGTCACCATGGACAGGTTCGTATGTGGATTAAATGCTGAGATTGTGGATCAAATGGCAGTGCATTGTTATGAAGACTTCAAAGATATGTTGCTCCATGCCATGAATGTTGAACGACGGTTAAAGCAAAGAAACATAGATGAATGGAGCACAAGCAAAGAAAATAGATCGAATTGAGGACGAAGCAAAAACAGCTTCCATATGAAGATAAAGAATTAAGATGACCAAGGCGGAACAATGATCTCCGTGACACAAAAGTGAAGTTTCCAACTTTCAAAGGCAAAAACGACCCCGAAGCTAATTTTTTTATGGGAGGAGGGAATGGAGATGGTCTTCAAACATCATATCTACTTTGAAAATAAAAAGGTACAACTTGCTTCATTTCAATTCTCCAACTATGCTATTATTTGGTCGGATCGGATTATTACAAGTAGGAGACAGAATGGAGAGCGACCCGTTGAGACATGGAACGGGATGAAGTCAATAATGAGGCGACGATTCTTTCCAAGTTGCTGTCACCGAGAATGGCACAACAAAATCCAGCGTCTCACTCAAGGATAAAAGAGCGTTCTCGATTATTACAAAGAGATGGAGGTTGCAATGACCCGAGCGAACATAGAGGAGGACATAGAAGTCACCATGGACAGGTTCGTATGTGGATTAAATGCTGAGATTGTGGATCAAATGGCAGTGCATTGTTATGAAGACTTCAAAGATATGTTGCTCCATGCCATGAATGTTGAACGACGGTTAAAGCAAAGAAACATAGATGAATGGAGCACAAGCATGGCTGCAACAAGTTCTTCAAGATCAACCTCTCAGCAAGTTGAGGTCCCCTCAATGAAGATCTGTTCTGAGCCATCTATGAAAGTCAAACAAGCTGTGAGTATTACACAAATTCATGAGAACTAAAAGAATGCTCAAGAAAAAGAGTGTGATAAAAAAAGAGAGAGTGAGCAAAAGAAACAGTGTGATAAAAAGATAGATGAGTGTCAAAAAACAGAGAGCAATAAAAAAGAGAAAGAGATTGCAGTTGTGGAAAAAGAAAATGAGAGAAAAGAGATTGACGAGAGAGAAAATAAGAGATATGTTTCATTGGTGAGTGCAAGAGAGGAAAAAGACCGTGAGATTGAGAGTTAAAAGACCGTGAGATTGAGAGTTCTTTAATTTTACATCAGCCCCTTATGATTAAGGAGCCGATTTTATTTACTAACAATCTTGTCGGATTCTTACCGAGCAATATTATTTCTTATTTGGAGGAAGTTAAGGGAGTGCATCAAGGATCAAGTCCAAACCAACTAGCCATTAGAAGTAATCATAAGGAGATGAAGGAGATTCAACCACAACCCAATGAGCAAGTGGTAAATCTACAAGCTAGTGAGTATATGAGTCCCTTTATTGTCTTAATGTTACTAGAGCATGAGGATCAAACATGGATAGGGTTTTCTGATTTTCAAGCCATCAAAAACACCATGGTCATGTGCCATAATTTTGTTCCTCATTTAGATCGCATATTAGATGAATTTCATGATGCATATTTGATTTCAAAGCCTAATCTTGAAAGTGAATTTCATCATGTTTGGTTGAAAGAGGGATATGAGTTCATCAATACATTCCAAATAAACCTTGATTTGTTTGACTGGTTGGTGATTCCTTTTGGATTGATTAATAGGCCTAACGCTTTCATGAGACTTATGAGCCATAATTTACAGACATTTATTTATGTTGATGGCATTCGTTATAATAAGAGTCTAGATAATCACGATAAATACTCAAGACTTGTTTTAGAGACTCTAAGCAAAGAATCGTTATTTGCTAAACTTGAAACCCGAACTCTTTGTATGGATGAGATTGTGTTTCTTGATTTGATTTTGAGTGTTATAGTTCATGAGAATCTTGTTGAAGAGGAAAAGGCAATCCAAGATTGGCCAATATCTACTTTGAAAAGTCAACTAAGTGGTTTCCATTGCTTACCTAACTTATATGGGTACTATATTCCATGTCATATAATGGATGATGCCACTCATGATGATTTGATATTTGGAATGATTTTGAGGTTACATAGTGTGTTTATTTTGAGAAAAGAAGTTATGTTTTTGAATTACACTTAGAAAAATTTGAGAGAACTTGGAAATAAACTATTGTTTTTTGAGTTGTTATGCAAGAATTGATTTTAAGGCATGGGAATATTTTTTTCCCAATGTTGAGGTTGCTCATTCTAGTGTCATTCCTTCTACCACTAAGTTTTCTCATTCAAAGCAAGTAAATTGCTTCAGTTTATTGATTCTTGTGAATTTAACATCTTTACCTTCAAGTGGATGTGCTTACTTAGGTGGAATAACGAATGGTGAATTTGTTAAGTCAAATCATGTGAAAGCCATGCACCCCAGTAGTGGCAACAAGAATTTTGTTTTTGATCCGGGTGGTTGTAATTCACTGCACATGAGAAAGAAGAGGTTTCACATTCAAAGGCATTCAAAGCGACATTCTCATGGAGATGGAATATTCCGAGTTCTTGAGCGGATTACTAATCATGAATAGCAAGGTGAGTATGAAGACAATGATACTTTCCAAGTTTGTAATTTATCTTCACTCAATGCACGGCAAGATTTGAGGACAAATCCTTTTCAAGAGGAGGGGAATGATGTGATCCAAGATACGAGCTCGAAGCCTGCAATCAAAGTCTCTCATGATCCGATGATGAGAAACTTGTGCACGATGAAGAAGCGGATATGGATATGCATACAAGTGATGAGCAAGTTAAATGACTCAACATTATCCATAATATTTCAAAAATGGACAAATGATGAAGGCCACATATTTCAGCTGAATGTCAATAGTGAACGCACTTCAAGAAATATATTTCAGTTGATGTCAAGAGGGAAGGTATTTGAAGAAATATATCTCAACTAGATATAATGAGGAAGAATATCATCAAGAAAGGAAGTTGAGAGAAGTAAAGAGGCAAGAGAAGCACCGAGTTAATGCTAATATATTGAAGTTATCTAAAAGAACATATCACTTTCCTCTTTTAACAAGTAAAACATATTTCCTTTCCCCTTACTTAGTTCTGAAGATATTGGTAATATATTGTAATTTCTCTGGGATAACACTTAGATTTACTTTCTAATTAGTTTCCTATCCTATGAGGACCATTTAGGAAGGTTGTTTTTGATATAATATTGCACTTTGGCCTATTTAAAGGCTGGTGCTTACCGTTGGACGAATTTGGATTAGTTTATTCATCAATAAAGTGTGAGATTTTTATTCTCTTTGGTTCTTTGAAGAACTATTCGATTTTATCGGAGAATTCCGTGGCGTTCATCCCCGACTTATGAATCAACTCTTCCATAGTTGATTGTGGTGTCTTCACTATACCAAGGTTCTTACCTCTCTATAGGTAATGGGTCAAGGTTCCACCTTTCGAGCTTGATAAGGACACGTTTCCTGGAGACCTTAGTTGAATACGGGTTTCGTCACGAGTTGGTGAGGTTCATATCATACTTGATATCGGGTTTCATCACGGTGTTGGCGAGGTTCGCATCAGAGGTCCACTGATTTCTTGAGGTTTTGATGAACTCTATCGAGTTATGCCTTCTATGGATAATGGTAGATAGATGGAAATATCTGGTGTTAAGATTTGGGCTAGCTAACCAAACATCTCTTGACTTTTGGCGCCACATTGTCTCTTCTCCTTTTAACTACTCTTGTTATTGTTGCTCCAAGCTAGCCTCTTTGCACAGATTATCTGATGTTGGTGGTTCTTGCTCCATTTTGTCAATCTCCATTAGCAGCTATTGTTTCTTGGCTTTAACATGTCCAAAGCAGTTTTGTTCCATTCTGTCAATGCCTTTTTTGTCCCTTCGTTATTTTGGATAGCTGACCCATTCGCGAACCTCTTACCTCTATGCTCTAGAAGGCAAGTAGGATCTCTTGTCCACATTTCTTCAAATTTAAATTAGCTTGCTTTTCTCAGGCTCCCTGCCACAATGTTCAGCAGAAGAGGATTATGATCAGAGGAGACTACAGGCAAGTGAGTGATTGAGGCTCTTGGGACTCATCTCACTACCAATGCGAGAAATTCCTTGTTTATTAGCAGAATTTTCATCCACTTTTTAACAAAATTGTTGTTCATCATTAATAAATTATCGATAGAATTACGACAAAAAATAATCGGTGTGATTTGAGGCCATGCGTATTGTTTAGAAGTAGTGTTGTTAGCCGGGCCAGTTCCAGTCTAGGTTGAGCCGGTTCATGAACCGGCTAGGACGGGCCCGACTGGGACCGAAAAGCAAACGGTCCTGTCCTGTCCGGGTCGACGGTTCGAGTCCAAGTGACCCCGCTCGGAACCGTCACATCGATGGGCTGGTTATAGTCCGGTCCAGTCCGGTCCGATTTGGGGTTGAACAGGCCAAAATTTATTTTATTTAATTTTAGGATATTTTTTGGGATTTTATCTATGATTTTAAAATAAAATGAAAGATTTCATTATTAGGATTCGAACCCAAGTCTTCAACTTAAAAGTCAAGAATTTTAACCAATTGGAGTAAACATATTTTGCTTATAGTTTTACATTCAATATTATATAACTAATTTTATTAAGGTATATTAGATTTTTAGCATTTTCAAATAAACTTGAATTATTTATTTTCAAATAAAATCAATAGATATAGATATTTCAATTTAAAAAACCATCCATTGGTAGATATGTTGAGTATTTATAGTATTTTAAATATGATATAAATTAAATAATAGTAAAACCAAAAAAGGTCTCTATTGTTTGGGGGAGGCGTGGGGCCCACTGCCCACTTGTCATTGTTGTGCCTGGGGGAAGAAGTTGTAGGGCCCGCTGCCCATTTTGTCTCTGTTGTGCCCGAAAGAGGCCATGGGGCCCACTGCCAACTCTGTCTTTGTACATTAAATCACGGTTTTGGGCCGGGCCGATTCTAAACATGGGCCGATCCGGTTCCGGTTCAACGGGTCGATTTTGACTACTCAACTCGTAACCAGGCCTCAACCCGTAGGGGGCGGGCAGGTTCCGGTCCAGTTCAGGCTGAACCGGCCCATTTAACAACACTATTTAGAAGAGAATAAATAAGAAGCATGCTCTATGTGACACTTACGTACAATTCGATTTGGAAATGAAATGCCAAATATAATTTTTTTTAAAAAAAGTAAGGTTTACCACAACGCTATTATGAAATATTGTGTTGTTATGACTGGACTGTTGACAGACTCATAACTTGTAAGTCGGGTGGAAATTTCACAGATATTACTCTCGTCTTCGAACTTAGAGGTTTGAAATTCAGTTTTCATCTTCTTAGTATCCTTACATTCCTTTTTTCTCTAATCCCTTTTAGTGCATGAGCCACTCGGAAAAGCTACATAAAGATACATGAAAAAAAAAAAAGTTTAGTAAAATCATATCACCTCTCATTCGAGATAGCAAAAATTTAGAATTCGATTTTCATCTTTTCAACATCCTTATATTTCTTTTTTCTTTGATCCTTTTTAACCCATGAGCCACTTTTATAACTAAAAAATAAAAACTTAAAATAAGCAATTTAGATATAACAATTGACCTCTCCACAGCTCGAATATCTTCAATTTATACTCCATTTTCCATTTTCGCCCTTATTTTTCCACTTTGATGTCTCCTTAGACTCCTCTAGAGCTCGTTTCCTTTCTCTCGAATTGCCTATACCTTTTCCTCTTTTTGTGGAAAGTCTTCCATGCGATAGTGGTACCATGTTAGCGATATCACATAAAGTGACGATCCAATAAGAGTTCGACACATTTGCAATTCTATTATTAGAAATTTAGGTTACAAAACATATATCTAAAACTTTTCTTTTTCATGCTAAGAAATTAAAAAAAAAACTAAAAACTTAAATAACAAATTTAAAAGTCTAAGAAATTTTGACATCAATTGGAGAAAAAATGAAGAGGATGCTGAGAATTATCGAATATCGATTTTTAGGAATTTTTAAAAAGTTTTTGAGTCTCTTAGTATGAAAAAAAGGTATGAATATAAATTTTACAACCCAAATTTATTACTATGAAATTACAAATATGGCAAACTCTTATTGGCTCGAGATACCTCGCAGTAATATTAACGTGGCACCACTGTTGCATCCTATAGGCTTTCTCCTTTTTAACTTGTGGCCAAAATTAATTTAAAACAAAAAAAAGTAAAAAATTCTAATCGAGAAAAGGTACTGCCAACGATATTTATATGAAATGAAAGGAATAATCTCGTGCGTTCTGATGCATTATGTAACTTAAAATTCGACTGCTGCCAATTTTTTTTTTGGCCGTACTAAGCAGCAATTCCTGATGTGTCTCTCTGGTACTTTCCTCAAATTATTTATCGAGCGAGAATCCAGGACCTGGCCCATGGGCTTAATGTCATGGACCGATTCTCCGTCACATGCCAGTAATTAGATTTTGGGGTCTAGTTCTCAACTTTTTTTTATTGTTCTTCTGTTATCCTAAGATTTTTTTTTCTTATTTATGGGGTCTAGTTCTCAATTTTTTTTTTTTTTTTTTTTACAATTCACTTTTAATTCCATTAAAGAGTAAAGCTAAGGGTGAAAGTGGTAAGGCTAAGGGTGAAAGTGGGAAGGGTTAGGTGAGTTTTCTTTGTAAATAATAGGGCCCGACTTTTTAAATTTGGTTTTTTTGAGTCCAAGAAATTATACCGAGAATCATTTAGGATTATGAAAAATCGGTCGCTTCAAATGCAGTTTTTCATGTGGTTTTTTGGGACCTGGCTAGTCTTGGCCATGGGCCAGTTTGGGCCCAGAACCGGCCCAGAACTTGTCAAAACCTAAACCATGCCGGAACCAGCCCCGAACCGTAAGTCTTAAGGTTCAGGGCCTATTAATCTGGTCTCAGAAACCGAAACTGCCGGTTCCAAATCAGAACCAATTGCAAATTTAAAAAAATTTGAAATTTCCAGCCCCTAGCCCACAACACATGTGGCTGTGCAGGCCTAATTGGCCTTGCCTAAAAAAAAAGAAAAAAAAAAAAAGAAAGAAAGGAAGCCACCCCATGGTTGACACGAGCACATGTGGGCCGGCCCCTCCCCTACCACCTGGCACCTGCTAGTGCCACCAGCTACCCCTTGGCTGGAAATTGAAATGACACCCGCCCACTACTTTTCAAATTGATTTGAACGATTATTTTTTCAAATAAAAAATTATTTCAAATGCAGGAAAGAGAACTACGTGGATTTTGATTTACTCAAAATCCCAAATCCCAAGGGAATATATAAGTAGCTTAATTTTTTGTAAGAAAATTAAATTCAAGCTAATTAATTTAATTTTTTACATTTAAATCTCAAGTTTAATTTTTAATTATATAAATTATTTTTTTTAAATTCGAACTGGGCGGTTCCAGTCTAACCGTGCGGCTCCGAACCAGTGATTTAGAACCGAATTGAACCGTGATTTAGAACCGAAACTGGATTGAACCGTGATTCTAAACTGAAACCGTCCGGTTCTAAACCACCCCTGAACCGTCCAAACAAAGGTTCAGGGCCGGTTCCAGGGCCCCTTGGAACCAGAATCGCTTGGTTCTGGAGCCATGACCAGGACTAGGTCCGACTTGTAGATACATGTAGATTGAGATTAGAATTTCAATTAAATAATTTGAAAGCTTTACAAATTTAACGAAACTTAGACATCAAATTTATGTTCTATAATATTTATTTGGATGAAATTATACTTTTTTTTGCTCTAAAATATTAAAATTTAATTATATTCCTAATATAAATATCCAAAAATAAAAGAATATATACTTAATATATTTGAAATTACAACGATCTGGGCCGTTTATTTTTTTCAGTCGTGGCCTGACTTTTCAAGGCCAATTTTCCCTCGCCTCAAAAGCAGCCAAATTTCATGTAGGCCCAAAATTTCAGTTTTTTTGGGTTGGTCTTGGTCGGTTTCTTTTTGTTTTTTGGTTCTTTAATTTTTAGTTTACACTACTAAGTAAAGCTGTTTCAATCGCAAATTTCTTTATTCACATGACTCAAATCTTAAGACTTTTTAAAGGAAAAAATATGTTAA
Source organism: Lagerstroemia speciosa (assembly GCA_037672795.1). Classification (NCBI taxonomy): domain Eukaryota; kingdom Viridiplantae; phylum Streptophyta; class Magnoliopsida; order Myrtales; family Lythraceae; genus Lagerstroemia; species Lagerstroemia speciosa. The sequence continues at coordinate 6,485,170 of CM075296.1, forward strand.
ATCACGTGAGCCAACCGACGTCCATACTTTGTTCAATAACTATTATCAACGTTCAGCTCTAACTTGGCCAATGGGCTTTTCTGGATCTGTTTCATTTTCCCCTTTGAACTGGTCCTATCCTCTCCGACCCCTGTTTCTCCTCTCACTTACCAGTTATGGAAGAGGTTGATGATACACCGAAGGAACCAGTACATGTAAAAATTGAACCTAAAATCTCTTATATCAGTATCGAGAATTGAGTGTCGTATTAAAAACCTTTATCACATAAACTAAACTTAATATATTAGGGTTACGTATGGTACGAATGAATGAAAATGAATGAAATAGAATGAATTTTTGTATAATAAATTGCAATATCACATAGAAAAATCTAGTAATTTTTACATTCATTTTAATGTCAAATCGGGCCCAACATTCCTGGATTAGCTCAAGTGGCATGTAAGTCATGCGATAATCAATGAGACTAGAGATTCGATTCCTCCCTCGACCACATAACCATTGGTGAGGCCACCTACCTATACACCTTGTTCATGGACTTATCTGGATTTATTGACTTAGGGAGAATGAGCATTAGTATATGGCATGTAAGCTAAATTATTCATTTCATTATATTCCCTTCTATTCCTTCATATCAAATACTGTTTGAAAGATGCTTTATTCTCCTTTTTTTTTAATCAAAAGCAATGAGAATTTTCATCATTACTTAAAAAGCAAATACATGGTAAAGTGTCCAAGAAAATAATAAAATTACAGGATCAGGAGACTACGGAGAGATCCTCCAAGTTAGTTACAGGGAAAATATATTTGAAGAAAACATCATATATGCACCTAACACTCGTAAATAACCTGCAATAACCGAGATCCTAATCCTAATCACCTGCTGAACTATTGTTAACTATATGAATATGCTTTTTTAAACATATTTTCGGGCCTAGATTCAAGTAAATTATTCAAGTTTTATGAGTTTTTAATGCATGATTGGTTGTTTTTCCCTTAGTTGAGTGAAATCAAGTTATAATTAATTAATTCAAATTTTCTTCCAAGAATGTTGGTACTTCCGGACTTTTTATTGATATAGGTATTTAATGAAGAACCAACCGGGCCAAGAAAGTGGACCCCGACTCACGGAACCAAGCTAGACAGAAGCTCGAAAACAAAGGAAGCAGGGGAGGGGCCGTGACTCTGTGAAGCAGAAAGCTGAACAGAGCCTGAGTTGCAACCCCTCGCTGGCAGAGAAGATTTCGCAATATTTATAGAATATTGGATTTCCTGAAGATCCCGAAACTCGATATGGAAGATATTCTGATATAGTAAGATGCAAAAGAGTATGTTTCACTTGACTTACTCTGAGGGAAACACAATATCTTGTTAGAATATATTTTTAGTATAGAGATATTTGGAGACTATTTTCAGGCAAGATAGAATATTTTATTCTCTATCCTTATAAAGTCTTGACCTAGCAGATACGGGTGGGAGGACGATCTTTCATATCAACTTTTATACATTCGTTTTGCTGCCAAGAAGAATTCGAGTCACTCACGGCTTCGAGGAAGGAAGAGGATCAACGTGCTTCAAGATGACTTCGAGGATCTAGAGATCAGCTTCGAACCATTCCAGAGTTTTTCTTTCCTTCATCTTTCCTTTACTTAGTCATGGTGTATTCGAATCTTTTCTTGGCATTTTCTATTAATTTTATCATGAACTAATTCCCTAATTCCTAGGGCAAGCAATGAAACTCTTTTCTATTTGCTAAGTTCTTCCCTTTCTTTTATATGTGATTGATTACATTCGTGTTATTTATATTATTCTCGTCCTTAATGCTTTCTAATTAACTGGCCACCAATTAAATCGATTAGAAGATTCGATGAACTCGAGAGACGAAGTCGTAATCACGCTGGAGATAGTATAACTTAGGATAATTCACGCTGAGAGGTCATGATTATTTATAGAAAGCATTGAGAGATTAGCCGATCACCCTAGGTATCTAAATTAGGGTTCGAACTCAATGAGTTTCTTAATATTAATTGCTTGTAGATAAAGTGATTAGTATCATCCTAAAAACGCGTTCTTGTTAAACCGAGAGGTAGACAAGGAGACACAAAACCCTCGGATAGTAACACCATAGTCAATTGCATATAGAGATTGGGATTGGATTTAGAAATAGAATTGAGGGAAGTTGTAAGTCCTAGGTTCATTAAAACTGATTAATTTCTTCTAATTGCTTTCGATTTACCTTTCTTGTTTTCATTAAATTCCTATCCAATTTCAAATTGCCTAATTTGGCTTGATTGCTTGGTTTATTGCTTAGTTTTGATTGAACTAGATCCTCGTGGGAACGATCTCTTACTCATTCATTGTATTACTTGAAGCGATACATATACTTGCGTACCTTTTTGGTTACCTATTTTATCGCAACAACTGTACGAACCCCAGTAAAAACTCGGGTACTCAAGCCGGTTATCCGTATAGATCTCAGGCTTCTTGTATAGACATTACCGTCAACATCCATACAAGAGCAAAATAGGAGGGTGTCCTGGACCATACTAGAGCACGTGCATTTCTCACCGACACCAAAAACCGACTCCTCGTTTGAGTGTTCTTCTATGTAGCGTGGGAGCAAATCTGGAGTAGATTCGGCTAAGACTAACTGGAGCTTGCCCAGCTCTTGTCGGAGTTGGTGAGATCAGATCATTTCTAGGTTGGAATATGGCAGATCTTACCTGACTCGACACGAACTTGGCCAGAGCTGGTTGTCGGAGCCGAGAAGAAAGCACTGTTGGGCGTCGGAGGCGAGGATCCGTGCTAACAGTAAAGAAATCCGCAGAGAAGGGGGGAAGGAGGCTCACCGCCGAGGAAGAAGAAGGGGGTCGACGGACTAGCCGCCAGGATGGTAGGATGGACTAGATAGCTGCTAGGACAAAAGCCACCAGCATGGCGATGGAGGGTACTTACGGCCACCGGCAAGCAGAGGTGGAGACCACTCGCCGGGACACGAGGGGAGAGGAAAAGTGCGCCGGCTGGGAAGGTTTTGTCGAAGGGGACGGCTTTGAGAGGGTTTAGTGAGAGAGAGGGTTTAGTAATTGCCTTTTGTTGAGATAGCAAAGGTGCGCATCTTTTATTCTCTTCTTTTATTCATCCCTTTCCATCAATGGCTGCAAAATCAGGTACTTCATTGGCGGAACTCCGTCTGACGACTACTTTAACAAATTAAGTACTTCAAGCATAACTCTAAAATTACAAGAAATAAAGATTTCTGGATCACACTTAGCATGCACTGTAAAAACAAAGTTTAGAACTTTACTCCTATGGCCTCACTTGACTCTAATTGGATTAATGAGGGTTTATTGTACTTCTAAGTTTCGGTGGTACAGACTGAAAAAGAAAAATAAAGCTTAGAAGCAAATTAGTGTGGCAGATTTTGAATTCAATTTCAAGGAATTTGATTCAATGCGGTGATGATTAGTCCAACGACTAACGAAATGGAGCATATACCAAGCTTTATTGTCACCTCACAATCAACAATATTGCCTCAAATGCCGCCGCATTCACGAACTACCCCTCTTTTGCCTCCACGCTCAGCTGGCTACTTTTACTAAAATGTTGATAACGATGTCACCATGTTGTTAGACTATTTGTAAGATTAACAATCTGTGGTCCACGTATCTTGAATTTATTAACAATTTATTGGATTCACAGCAAGGGTGTGCAGGGGTATCCGATAGAATAGGTTCCGGGTAAATTCTAATGCGGATATGGTAGGTTCCGAGTAGAAAAATGAGGAATTGGTTTAAATAGTTTCCGATTCCGGTTCAGTTAAACGTGTGCTCGGATACCCGTGCACACCCCTAATACACAGTATGTTAGGTGGTTCGAATACAAAACTTTGATATTATAATGAATATGTATTAGTTAAGAAAATAAAAACCGGTGGAGTTTTAAAATTCTCTCTCATCCTCCTCAATAACGGATTCATTTTTCTTTCTCTTAAAAATAACTAAAACTAACTAAAAAGAAGGGATATTCCTTATCTGAAAAAGATATTGAGTAGGTTACAAACATATGCTCCTGGAGAGATAACATAAGCGTTCATGAACAAGAAAGGATGAACAATGGCTTCTATCCATTGAGAAGCAATAATGGGAAGACAAGGAGGAGGTAATAGATAGTTGATTGTCTTTCAATGAAACTGTTTTAGGCATATATTAAGGTAAGTATCTCAAAACATGTATCTTATATGTGTAATAAACATGTGAATTATGAATATCTAGATTCTGGAATTATCGATAGTGAGTTAGATTTTACATAGTGAAGTTGAAATCTAGTTTACAATGTTTACAATATAGTATCAAGGCCTGGTTTAGTCTAGTATTTCACCGTTAAGGAAAATGCCTCCATGGTGATAGGGTGTACAGTGGCCAAAAGAAATATATGGCTATAATTTCTTCAGCTAATTTAATGTTGTATGCTGTTTTATCTCGAATTTATACTTGATCGGTTGTATTATGTTCGAGCTATTTTTTAGCTCGAGCTAAATAAATTACCTGAAAATCGAAAGAAAAAATGGTTAAAAGGGGCACCTCTAGGGCATAAGCAGTACTAGATTTGACCATAACTGGCACCAGACGTGGTTGGTCGTCTTGACAAGTCATGATAGTTGAGGCACTAAACATTTTCTAAATTTTGGAATGCTGGTTCCTAGCCAAAGTCGGCGTCTATGGGAAAGATTCAGGTGTTGAATAGTTTCTAGGTTTTGACACTAAGTTCTTAGTCGAAACTTGCATTGAACACTGTAAGGACTAAAAATTGGAAGAGAAAACTTATTTTTAGTGACTGTGATATTATGTATACCGTTTTGGGGTGCTACTCCTTGACCTCGCTTCTTGGGGGCTCCGCCCCCTCAAACCCCAAACGTTGCATAAAGAGACAACTATGCATTGTAACAATTTGAATGGACCATAAAAGTTATATTTTCTAGATCTTAAAGTTGCTTGATTTGATGAATAAGGTATGGAAACTAGTTAGTAAGCAAAGTGACTTGATTGAATCCGTGCTTAAATATTTCAATTAAATATGATCAGTTCTTCATGGTTAAGGAGATGCTATTAAGAATGATATGTAAGGTTGTTAAACAGTTGAATATATTGATTGTACCAGTGGGAGATCAGTAAAAAGTGGATCAATGCATATAGTCAATAAGAATAAAGGGATTACATATCATACTTAGGTAAAATGGCATGTATAACTCAAATATAGCATACTTGTTAGATCAATGTATGTTATTATTATTTGTTAAATCATATTTATTTGGTGCCATTTATGTTGTTCATGTGTTTAAGTATTGCCGAAAGATGAACTTGAATACATGTATAAAGTTTTATATATAGGCCTATGAATCTATTTATCGTTTATACAAGGCACAAATGGCTAGGCATATATGAACGCTTAGTAGCATCTCTTATTCTCTTCACATCTAATAATGCTATTGTGAAACTCAATCGATTGAATTATCCATATTAATCCGAGCAAATCCAATCTTATATGGGTATAATGGATTTGGATTTCGCATCAATGACAAATGAGCAGCCCCTAGCTCATTGACGGCAAATGAGTAGCCACCAATGCTGAATACTAATAATGCAAGGAATTTTATGGAGAAATTAAGGAGTATTCCTTGTTGAATTTGGTTGACAGATTGATAGTAGGTAGCCTGACGAGTGACTGACTATCTACGAAGGAATTTGATTGGCTTTAATCTATCCATTATCATGTGACTCGAATGTCTAATATAGCAACAAAGCTAAAGACTATGGGGATGAATGTGAATCAAATATTCTTGGTGCAATTCATTAATAACTCCTTACTTGTTGAATTTGACTAGTTCTAAATGAACATCCTTAAGGATAAATGAAACTTTTAGGAGTTGGAGGCCATGTTGGTGCATGAGGAAGGGAGATTAAAGAAAGTGATTGACTAGTCCATGCACCTTTTAGTTCAGGACGGTGCTGGCAGCAGAAAAGGAAACTCAAGGAAAAGGGACAAGCCTCCAATAAATCTTAGTGAGGGCTAGGTTCATAAGGAAGTGAAGTGTTTCTTCTGTGAAGAAATCTTGAAAGGAATGTCCTAAAAGGAAGGCATGATTCAAGAAGAAATGTATTCATTATATTTTTGTTTGCTTGGAATCAAATCTTATGGATGTTTCTAACAGTAACTAGTGGATAGATTCAAGTGCAACTAATCATGTGTCTCATGTTGAATAAGGACTCCATATAATACAACCCTTAGGAGGAACTGAACAGTACTTGTTCATGTGGAGCGAGATGAAAACATGAATAAAGATAATTGAGATCGATAGGTTCATGTTGGACACATAGTATCATATAGATTTTGAAGGATATCTCTTTGTTTATAATTGTACTATGAATCCTATTTCTATAGAAAAGCTAGATGTTTTTGGTTTTTACATTTAGTTTGTACATGGTAATTTTTCTTTGCATAGACATGAGAACTTTTATGGTTCTAACACTCTAATAGATTCTCTTTACCGGTTCAATTTTGATCTTAAATTTTTTGAATCTCTATTTCATGTTGAAATTCATGTTCAACCTTAAAGTTGTTAAAGGCCAGTTTGTTAGATCAAGTTTGAGAAATGAAGGGAGTAAGTTGTGTTTTAGCTCTTGAGCTAGGATACCTTGACATCACTTCCTTACTTTGATTGTTTCCTCCTCTATGAAGCATAGGTTGATAACCCGCGCCAGGTTTAGAGCTTATGGCTTCTTCTTTTCGAGCCACATGCACCCCTGATCTTCTCCTTCCTCTTTCAATGATATTTCAACTTGGTTCTACACCATTTGAAAAACAAAGTTGAAAGGGTCACGAGAATAAGGAGACTTGGGGGCATATATCTCCCAAGTGCCTTGAATCATTGGTAAAAGCAATTCACCTTATGAAAGTTTAGCTTTTTTATGGCATAAGAGATTAGGCCACATTTTCAAGGAAAGATTATTGAGATTTGTGAAAACTAATATCTTTCCTCATTTAATGTCAATGACATGGACGTGTGTATGGATTGTATTAAAGGAAAGCATGCTAAGCATATAATAAAAAAAGCAACCACAAGAAGCACTTGGCTTCTTGAGGAGATTCACATTAATGCATGGGTATGACGTTCCTTCTTTGGTGGAGAAAAGTCCTTCATTACTTTTATTGATTATTACTAACATTATGATTACGTATATCTGCTGCATAATAAGTCTCAGTTAGTGAACATCCTTGAGGTGCTCATTAATGAGGTGAAAAAGTAGTTAGGTATGAAATGTAAAGCTAGTAAAGTCGGATAGAGGAGAAAGGCTATCTATAATGGGTATACCACATGACATGCTGACATTTTATCACAAACTAAAAGAATTCAATTACTTCTAGTGTTCTTTTCATTTTTAGGATTTTATTAAAGAATATTACAATGACTTAATCTTATTAGTTTATGACATCACATCAGCACTACCACCTGGTACATCTAATACACACATTACTCTCACTTGATAGAGGTGGTCAATATTATGAAAATATGATGAGAATGGACATGTCCAAGTCCATCTGCAAAGTTCCTTGAGTCTAGGGGCATTTTTGCACAATACATAATGCTTGATATACCTTAGCAAAATGACGTAACCGTGAGGCCAAACCATTTATTAATGAATATGGTTAGGAACATGTTAAGTAATTACTTTTTATCCCTTTCATTGTAGATGCATGCATTAAAAATAGCAGCAAATATGTTGAATTTGGTTCCTAGTAAAGCAGTTCCTAAGACAGGCTAGCAATTGAGTTTAAGGCACCTTCATATTTAGGATTGTGTTGCTCAAGTAAGGGTATACAATCCACATGAAAAGAAACATGATCTAAAGATGACTATCTTGAAAAGTCAAAGGTATATAGAATTTACTGTCCTAACCATAGTACGAAAATTATGGGGATTGACAATGCTAGGTTCATTAAGAATAGTCAAATCAGTAGGAGCGGCAAACTGTGAAAAGTGGGCATTCAAAATATTCTAGTTGAAACTCGTTTATGTGATATTTGTTCAAAACAAGTTGTTCTCATTGCATATTATCATCACACGATGTTCCAAACCAATGAAACAATATCCAAAATTCACCGGATGAAAATGTGATAAATGAAATGGTCACAGTAAAGTAAGATGTTAATGAATCACAATTAATCTTGAAATAGCCTATAAGGTAGAAAGGACTTACTATTTCGAATGACCATTTGATTTATACTCTTGAATATGAATGTGACTTAAGAATTGATGAGGACTCAAACCTCATTCAAATAGGTCATGAATGGTAGCAATTTCAGTAAGGAGACGTTTAGTTCAAGCATGGTTAGATTATAAAGAAAGTTAAGATTGTGAGAAAAAATTAAACCATGGTAAAATTTTCTTATGAAATGGGTAGGAATGTGAAAAATGTAAATTTGTAAAGTTTAGCAAGTATATGTAAGATGGTTGTAAAGTTGATTATAGTATAAGAATTCCATGTTAAAGACTTTGCCAACCATATTATCAGTTTTATCCCATGTAATATCATATTATAGTGAATATTACAGATGAACGTCATAGCCTGTGGTGTAAAATGGGCTATCAAAACAAACACCCCATGAATGGTTAGGTGTTATGAAAGAAGAACTTAAGTTGATAGATGACAATAAAGTCTAGGACTTAGTTGAGTTGCTTGAAGGTTCAAAGAGAGCTAGTTGTAAAGGGGTTTTTATGGCCAAAAGTGATTAAATGGTAATAATGAAAGTTACAAGCCATACTCGTTGCTAAAGATTACACCCAGAAAGATGGAATTAACTATGAGGAGATCTTTTCTTCGGGTTGGTTCAAGTAATTCGATATTTGTGTGTGTCCCCTTAAGCAGAGGTCTCGGGTCTAAGTTTCTATTAATGAAGAAAATTTTTGCTCAAAAAAATTTATATCCAGTTCCGAATATGTGCAAGCCCAAAAAATTAATTAGTTTTAAGGAAAGAATTCAATAATAGCATGAACTATGTGAACTCATTAGAAAATGTTGTTTTTCAACATTGCTTACTGTTGCATTGTGCTAGATGTAGAGGCATAATGTGTTTTATATGGTGGTATGTTTTCGAACAGGAACTAATAGATTTATATTCCTTTGTCAAAGTTCATAGCTGAGATGGGAGGTGACGTCATAATATATATTAGTTTCCTTATAAAGAATTGAGATTAATAGAAAATAGTATTATGTGTAGGGAAAACAAGTTTAACTTTTTTTCGGTGGAATTTATAATTTAAATAACAAAGGAGGGAATTTGCTTTTTTTTGGATAATTTATTTCTTCCATCATGTGCTGGGATTTGAGGATGCCTTCGTTTGAACTCAATGGACAGGCGGAGGCAATGGGGCAAAAGGAGGGAAAGGTAAGGAAGGAAAATTTTCACCTTAGGTGGATATGAATTTTTTGAAGGATGTGAAGGGAATGAACATAAATTATTTGTCTGCATTTACATCATAATATCTATTTTTTTAAAATTCTAAATCAGACGTTCATGTCGGCTGACTAGCAATTTTTCCAATGAATGTATGTATATGTCATGTTTTTTTTTGCTTGTTATTGTAAGTTTTTTTCATGTCTGTATGTACGTACACTTTGCATTTGATAATATGAATGGTGTCATTTGATGCAGAATCCCTTCATTGGCATAGTCAGGACGCTCCAGAAGCCGGATCGCGGTGGTGAATGTGATTCTGGCCGGTTCCACTGCTTGCCTCCTCTCAACGAACCCTAGTGTAGGTCAGTTGGTTGGTTTCGCTTTGCAAACAATACACACCAGATTTCACGTTGAATATATCAGGGATCACTCTGCAGACTGCACACACAAATTTCATATGAATTATTTAAAATTTAATGTTCTTTGTTAAATTATCTTAGTCAGAGAGAGGTAGAATATCGAGTTTTTCCTTTCTCTTTTTTATGCCATTTTTAGCAAGAGTAGCCGATGTACATGAAGTAAAGAGGTGCACCTGCTCTAGATTGATGTTATGAACAGTAATCCAACAAAGAGTGATAGCATATCTTCAACAAAATAAGGTGTAACTAGAGAAATAGAGTTTGGTGTATTTGGTATTACTTTTACTCTATACTTAGAAGTCATGTATTCGATCTCATCAATAGGACTTACCGTACACATTTTATTCCCCGCTTCCTTCTGTCATTTTTTCGATTTGTGTGCCTTACCTAGAGATCCTAGTACCATTTCATCAGCGAAACTTCATGTACCCCTTTTTTCCTCTCTTCTTCTACTCTTAGGTTTATGTGCTTCTTTATACACCAAAAAAATGATGAGATTTGATACATGTGTGTGTATATGTATATAAACTATATATAGAAGCTGAAAATTGAGCAGAGTTACAATTTCATTCAAGAAAAGAATGAAGATAAGGCAGACAATTAAGTGCAGTTTTTTTAGTGTAAATTGAGTCAGATTGTCCTACTAAGGAGGTATACTTTCTTAATATAAACTATCTCCATTTTATAAGATTTGAATCCGAACCTTACTTTAGAAGAAAATTTGACAAAGTATTCTCTCCACTTTAGAAGATATGAACTCGAAACTTTCTTTAAGGAGAAAAGTTATCGAATTATCTCAACCATGCTATGTTAGTGTTTTGCCATTTTTTTAATAGGAGCAATCATTACTTTGTTACTGTTTTAATTGTTTTTTGAATTAATAACATGAGTGCAAATTATCGTTATGACTATAATAGGTTGCTTTTAAGTTACAAACGACTTTTCAGAAGAAATCTCATAACTATGCAAGAGGATCTTCCATGAATATTCATGCAATTAATTATATGAAAAAGAAACTACCACCCTCTGTTTTAAAGTGAATGGAGATTCAATACAGTGACACGAGTTATTGATTTAGAGCAAAGATACCTGAATTTGATCCTCAAATGGTAGGATGAAGTCTATCCCCTTTCAGGTCCCATATCTTTTGCCCTTTTTTACTGGTGTGCTAACTTTTCTCGTAACTCAAGAAATTACGTAGAAAGTTAAATACACTATTCAAGTGTTCATACAACATCAGAAGGCTCCGAAGTGAAGATTGGGCATAGAACTAAAAGCTCATCACTAAGATCATCAAGCGATAACATGGTGGTCATGATATACAAGACGAAACACGCAACAAGATAGCTAGCAACATGTGAATGGAACACAGGATATATAACTAAGCCAACAACGGCTAGAAGTCCGATGCAACTCTTCATAATCTAAGAAGCAAGCATCCATTCTTTATTTTTTCTGTGTCATAAGGATTAAGGAGAGATATTCAGCTCTGTTGGAGGTTACTGCGGAGGCTTGTGGGGATGGCCCTTTGGTGGCTTCTCAGGTGTCCAAGGCTTCATCTTGCGTGGGGGCTTGTAGGAATCTTCAACTTCTTCTACAAGAATGTGACCATGGTGGTGGTCATGTGGTGGCTTGTGCTTTGGTGGTGGCTTCTCACCCTTTCTCTTTGAGTCCATCTCCTCAACCTCCTCAGCGAGGTTGTGACCGTGCGGTGGCTTGTGTTTCGGGGGTTGCTTCCTCTCACCCTTGCCATGTTTGCCATCCTCCTTTGGTAATTTGTCCATCGCCTCAACCTCCTCAGTAAGAAGATGGCCATGCGGTGGCTTCTTGCCCTTGGGTGGCTCGTCTCCTTTCTTAGGCGGCTGGTGAACATCTTCCACCTCCTCAGTTAGAACATGTCCTGGGTGGTGGGGCTTGTCATCCTTACCCTTCTTGGGTGGCCTGCTCCTGTCCTCAACCTCCTCAACAAGAATATGACCATGGTGGTGGTCATGTGGTGGCTTGTGCTTTGGTGGTGGCTTCTCACCCTTTCTCTTTGAGTCCATCTCCTCAACCTCCTCAGCGAGGTTGTGACCGTGCGGTGGCTTGTGCTTCGGGGGTTGCTTCCTCTCACCCTTGCCATGTTTGCCATCCTCCTTTGGTAATTTGTCCATCGCCTCAACCTCCTCAGCAAGAAGATGGCCATGCGGTGGCTTCTTGCCCTTGGGTGGCTCGTCCGCTTTCTTAGGTGGTCGGTGAACATCTTCCACCTCCTCAGTTAGAACATGTCCTGGATGGCGGGGCTTGTCATCCTTACCCTTCTTGGGTGGCCTGCTCCTGTCCTCAACCTTCTCAGCAAGAATGTGACCATGGTGGTGGTCATGCGGCGGCTTGCCCCCTTTTCCCTTTGGTGGTTTGTCACCCTTTCTAAATGATTTGTTGTCCTCAACATTCTCTTCTACGAGGATATGACCATGTGGTGGTTTGTGTTCAGATGGTGGTTTCCCTCCCTTACCTTAAGATAATATTAGAACAAGTATTAGCCAAGAAGTTTGAAATATGAGTTCAACAAATTAATCCCAAGCAACAAAAGTTTTGGGTAGCCACTAGTTAGTTCTATTAAAATGACCATAAAGTTGTATGCAGATTCAAAGACAACTAGCTACATTTTCTAAATACCTTCTGGGGGATTCTCCTCATGTTTTGGTGGCTTATGCTCAGGAAATGGCTTCTGGCTGTCTTCAACCTCTTCTACAAGAATGTGTCCGGGGTGGTGATCATGTGGAGGCTCGTCATGTTTGGGGTCCGGTTTGTGCTCGGGGACAGGCTTGGGGGGATCGTCCTCATGTTCAAGGAGAAGCCTCCCGCCAGGGTGGTGCTTGTGGGGCGGCTTGTGGTGATCACCGGGATGATGGTGGTGATCGGCAATAGTGGCGGTGGCGAGAAGGACCGCAGCAAGGAAGATTAGTGGGAAGTACTTGGAATATGAAGACATCTTTGGAGTTGGTATGGTCTAGCTGATGGGTGAGGGTGAAGTGTGAGGGTGAAGTGTGAGGGTGAAGAGTGCCAATTTATAGGACTCTACCTTGGCCTCCTGATGTCACCAACTATGTCACTCATCTTTGGAGTTTTGCTTTGAGAGCAAGTAGGCAGTGGAGGTGGCTTTTGTTTGTTATTTATTATCTCTCAAAAAAGAGAGGGTTTTACTTAGAAGAATTTAAAAGGAGAATGTGAAATGGAGAGCTATAAATCAGCAAATATATATATATATATATATTACTAAACTTTGAAAATGCATGCCAATAAATTACTGCATATGGAGGTAGTAGCGAGGAATGATATAGTAAATAAAACATTTTATGAGTAGTTTATAAATATCTTAAATTTCTTGAGAGTAAATTATTGAAATTTATAAAAGGAGTAAATTATTGAAATTTATAAACGAAGTAAATTATACAGCTGCTTCTTGCGTGACTATCGACTTTAATATTCGTATGTGGCTGGATTGATTATGTTAGAACTTTGTGGCAATTAGTTGATGAGATTAAAGATAAAATAATTTTTTCAGTATATCACCCAATATTCATAAGTCTTATGGGCATAAACCACTCCAAGTTGGAGTCATGTTGACCCACTAAGAGGATAAAAACTCTCATAATATTAATTTCCTTATTCACCAAAAGCATTTGATAAGGAATGAAATAATTGCAAGGGGTAAACGGTCTTTACTAGCTATATTTAACTATTTTCAAAGATAATCACCATCATTATGATCACATGCCACTCGTAGTACCTTCTTATTAATCAATGGTCATTGATTGTTTCTCTTCTTCCCTGATGGGACTCTCTGAAAAACCCTACATATTGTTATTCTGTTACTTTATATTATTCTTCATTCAGTTTACTGACTTAAGCATTAGTGGGCCAAGTCTGACCGTTACTTCCGATTTAGCTTTCTCTTGTGTTTCATAACCCGAAAAGATTGCTCGAAATTCTACTATCAACTGGTGGAGACACATTTAGGACCTACCGAGTTATCTCATGAAGAACCACAAAAACATTCATGAGACGTTTGTACCCTTGATCCATCATTCCTCTAATATCAAGACAAACACAAGAACTGTTTTAAAGGAAATGACATGAAATCATTTCAGCAGCCTCATGTTGGTAATATGAATTAATTTTTAAAAAAGATGTAATCTTGCAGCTCTTTCATTAGCCACTCAAGTAGTTTCTGACATTACATGTCTGGTGGATTTTGGAAGCTGACTAGGATCCTATAGAATATAGCTGAAAAGTCTGACAATTTGATCTTTTTATTACTCTATCATAAAAAAAATATTGTTAGTGCTCAAGAACTTTTCCCGTGTAACATAGATCGATATAATTTTAGTCAAAAAGTTACGGTTGATTAATAAAACCATGCAATCTATGTTCTACCCTCGATTTACCACTTGAGTTTCGAATGCATGCGTGCTATTTAGATTTCCAATCATCATCCTTCTTTTATATTTAGATAGATGGTGTTAATTGATTGTTTATTTTTTCTTTGTATATCATATGATATTTAAAAAATTAGAATGAATTTTGATTAATTCAGATTTGAACTCGATCGACTCATTAAGGAATAAAACTCTTCAAATTATAAATTTTATCGACTCATACAGTTCAAACCGAAAATCTTACCGAGAAAGAGTCATCAAACGATTTCAACCTAATCATATAGCAGCATTAGCTTTCTTTTTGATCGTTAACTCAACAGGCACTACCTTGATGATTACCATTTTTTCCTATAAAGAATAATTTCCAGATTGAGTTCAAGGGAAAACTACCATTGCTATCAAAAGGAAAAGGTTAGCCAAAGTGGATTTGCAAAAGTAATAAAAGGTATGTTTTTCTTAAATAATATCTTAGGAATATTTTGACTTTGTAATATTCCCGAGAAAATATTGTTAAAATTTATATGATATTCTTCATAAAGAAAAAAAATGTGCGATAGTTCAGTAAATTCTTTTTTTCATAAAATCTGTGTAGTTATAGTACATCAAATTCAAACTTCTTAATCATAAATTAAAGTTAATATAACTACACTAAACTTATCTTTTCATAAAGTGATTATTAATATTTACCAAAATGACACTTGTGTGCATAAGTTTCACTCGAAATGTACGATTGTTATATTTAAAAAATCAAGTTGATTGTAAAATTTGTTAAATATAAATAAAGTGCTTGTAAAGTTGAACGCATTTTAAGCTATGAATTTACTAACCAAATATTGTAATTTGTGGTGTTACGAGAAGATTAATGCCAAATTTGTATTGAAACTATCACAACCTATAGTTGAAACTTCCAAGAAAAGCTTGTACATTTTAAGGTATAATTTTATGAGTTGTTCATACCAATGCAATTTGTGCTCCAATTGGTCTAGTTTTCACACTGTACAAAGTGCGGCTACTAAGATAAAGGAAAATTGTTTTGGTACGTAGTACTGTTCATTTTTGGGCTACGCGGATGAGATAATGAGACCGGTTGATTATTATTTGATTCATTAATAAAAAAATGTTATATATATGACTAAGAATGTAAATATTAAATAATTATTGACCGAGTCCATAAATAATAATATGGCGAGCTCAACTCACATGATATATACAGAAAGAACAAATTGAGCACATGTGGCCTTCTCACACCATTCATTTTTCAAAGGAGAAACCGAATTCGGTGAACATCTTTAACTTTTAACGAGTGAAAATTGCTGAAGTCCCATGTCACCGCGGATCCCAGGAACGACGGGTACATTTTCAATTCGGCAGGCGACATCAAGAGCAGGAGGGAAGAGAATCAATGTGGACCGTTGACCTTACGAGGGCATCTGCATGGATGGATAAGTTAGGTATGACGACTGAGAAAAGAAGTACAGACTGCCGACCGACAACTCTCTCCTCCCAACGGAACAGAAAAAGAGGGGGAACAGCAACCTCGGATTTGGACCTGCCAGTGAAGGGCACTCGGTAATAGCGATCTGATCACATTCGGCGGGCAAAGCTTCGACTCAGATGGACCCAAAAATGTCCTGAAGCACAAGTTTCCCAACTGTTAAATTTATATATTGGAAGCGATTGTTGGCGAAACAACAGAGTATGGATTCAAGGTTACGTTAGTAATGAGACTATACTGAAAACGGATTCGAATTTATATTGAAAATTACCCTAGTTAAATACTCATATGCTATGTTATTGTTTGTAGATTTTATAAGAAATTGAGTCTGATTCTATTTAAAAATTTAACTTACTATTTAATAGTATTCGATTATCCTATGAATCATTATTATTATTTAATCTAACCATCGTGCAGTCTAATACCAACAATCTGCCAAAGGCAAAAATATCTAATTCAAAAAGTTGAAACCAATAAATGAAGGCATTTGGTACAATCCCGTGGGGGTAGCAAAAAACCCCCCCTAGCAGAGTGGGCTATTCATTGTTTCACATTAGCCAAAAATCTTGCCCGCGTCCAACCGGAATGCATTTCAATACCATTCGCGTAAAATCGTTAGAAAATGTCATTTCACTTGGATTGTTGTGGCTTGCGTTGTGAGGTATTCTTCAATATTCTAGATATGAAGAATAAAATTTGAGCATTCTAAGAAGAAAAGGAATAACTGTGAATTGAACAATTTGTTTTCTTGTCTTTCATTCTATATGAACAAGGCTACATATACATGTTTCTAAATGAATAAAAAAATGCAAGAATTATAAAAGAGGTAATTGAAACAATCCTAAAATGATAAGATATGAAATTATGTAATGACACAAATAATCAAAATAAATGATTCTCAAATCACGGGAGATTATTCCCTAAAACTCCCCCTCAAATTGGAGCACGAATGTCATGAATGCCCAACTTGCGTAATAGAAAATGAAAGCGATCGCAACCCAATACCTTTGCAATATGTCTGCCAGCTGAAATGTAGTCGGAATATGAGTCGTTGTTAGCTCACCCGATTGAATACACTCTCAAATAAAGTGGCAATCGATTTCTATGTGTTTAGTGCGCTCATGAAATACGGGATTAGCTTATACATGCAGAGCAGATTGATTATCACAATGTAACTGCATAGGTCCCTCATGTGAAACCCCAAGTGATAATAAAAGATTGCGCAACCATATTAACTCACTTGCGGTGATTGCCATAGATCGATACTCTACCTCAGCTGAAGATCTAGATACAGTAGTCAGCTTCTTAGCCTTCCATGATAAGGGGCAACCTCCAAGAGTGATAAAATAACCACTCGTGGATCGACGCATTATAGCACAACTGGCCCAGTCAAAATCGCAGTAGGCCACCAATTGCAATGTAGTGAGAGCTTTCAAGAAAATACCTTGGCTAGGGCTATGTTTTAAGTATCGCAACACACGAATAGCAACATCCCAATGATGTTCTTGTGGTTCCAGCATGAATTGTGCTAGCAAGTGAACCGAATAACATAACTCCGATCTTGTAATGGTTAGATATAAAAGTCATCCAACCAGTCGACGATATCTTCCTGGATCTGTCAACAATGGGCTTGTCGATATGGCAAAATTATGGCATTGTTCCATAGGAAAGGAAGCTGATTTAGCTGCCAAGAGTCCACATTCCTGGAGAATGTCAAGTGTATACTTCCTTTGCGATAGGAAAAGACCCGAAGCCATACGAGTAACCTCAATCCCAAGGAAATATTTTAAAGGACCCAAATCCTTAATTCGGAAGCATCTATCAAGATATTGTTTGAATGCAGTGCACTGCTTGGCATCATTACCTGTCAATATCAAGTCATCAATATAAACAAGAACCGCCAAAAACTTATCACCTTTCGAGTAGGTGAAAGGTGAATAATCAGTCACTGACTCTTTGAAGCCTAATCCTGCAATGCTCCTGCAAATTTTGAAAACCAGTTATGAGAGGCTTGACGCAACCCAGACAATGACTTGTGTGGTCGGCATAATTTATTATTTTCGTGGGAACTAATGCCGGGAGTGAGTTGCATGAACACTTCTTCATTTAAGTCACCATGAAGAAATGCATTATAGACGTCCATTTGATGTAATTCCCATTCACGAGCTAGGATGACAATTAGAAGACATTCGACAGTTGTCATTTTAGCAACGGGTGCAAATGTCTCACGGAAGTCCTCTCCTTCTACTTGCGTGAAGCCTTTAGCAACAAGTCGGGTCTTATACCATTCGATGCTTCCATCTACCCTCCTTTTCATCTTATAAACCCGTTTGCAACCAATAGGTTTCTTCCCTTCAGGTAATTGCTCAATCGTCCACGTCCCATTTTCCTCTAAAGCTTGGATTTCTGCTGCTATTGCTTCCCTCCAACGAGCATCTTTTAAAGCTTCCATGTACGATCTGGGCTCATGATCAGCATCAAGTGCATTTAGAAAAGCTTTATGGGACTTTGAAAATTTTGATACATAATGAACTTCTCTATAGGATATATCATACCTGAGGTTCTCAATAGATCAACGGGTGCCGAGGAGGGGTTGTTGTGTTGAGAATTGAAACAAATGAAGTCGTTCAGATGACTGGCTAGTCTGCGATCTCGTTGAGGACGTTAAGCTCTGTTATGGAAATTATTACCTTCAGCTTCGTTTGATTAATCAACACTTTCGGATCGGTCTTACCGTCCAATTGGTGATTGAGGGTCATGATTGGCTACACTTTGTTCCATGGAGGCTTCATTAATCAAATTCTGCTCATGGCCATCTCCAACTGAGCGTTCCTCAATTGAGCGGGCCCAATCCAATCCATCTCCACTCCCACATTTGAGATTAAAGTAGGCTGACCCAAAGATTGCGGTTGCTTACTTTGGGGCTCGTTTTGCTGATCTTGAGAAAAATGGAAGATATCCTCATAAAAAATAACATAGCGTGAGATAAAAACATCTTCCATTTCTAAATCAGAGACTTTCCAACCTTTCTGCCCATAAGGATATCCTATAAATACACATCGACGAGCTCATTCAGAAAATTCGTGATATGGTATCAGAGCTGTTCGTTCCACTACGTTAAGAAAATGGCCAGAAGAACTCATCAATGCTTTGTTGATCAATTGGCGGGCTCTACTCATATTGATATCCACAATCCATTCTTCTTGCACAATGCCGATCATCTAGGTCTTGTCCTTGTATCTCACATTCTCAGAGATCCTAATTACAATACCTAGAGCCGACCAATGAAAATGGCCAAAGGCCAAGAACAAGGTAGGTTTCGTTGACAGCACAATGAAACAGCCAGAAACAGGGGACGACAATGCAAGCCTATGGCCACGATGTAACATTATGGTGATTTCACGGATTTTGAATGCATTGGTCAAAGAAATTGCCAACAGTCTTTTGTATTTTGAAACTACAGAAGCCGTGTCAAAGGATCTCCCTGATAGGTATCATCAAAGTAACTACCACAAATTTTTCAGCTAAAACAACAACTTCTGACGCTGTCACAAGGATCTATAGACATCAATAGCTACTTTACGAAACCCAAAATCCTATGGGATTAGTTGAAGAATTACTAACCACTTCCTGTATGTGAGTGTGGTGGCATGAAGTCGTGGTTGGATCATCTTGATCAAGAATATGTGATCCAGTTTCTCATGGGACTAAACGACTCGTATGCAAGCATCCGAGCCCAAATTCTCATGCTCGATCCTTTACCTAATGTCTCCAGAGTGTTTAATCTTGTTCTACAAGAAGAGTGACAATGCATGATTGGACATGGTGGCCTTCAAATGACGAAATCGATGGCATTTTCTGTTTCTTTAGCTACAACAAATTCAAAAATGCTTTGCAGCACAACTGCAGTTGTAGGTGGAAGAGGAGGACGATGTGAAAGGCCCATTTGCTCTTACTGTGGAATATAGGGCCATAGAATGAATAAATCTTACAAAGTTCATGGTTATCCATCGGGCTATCAACCCAGGCCAAGGTGCATGACTGCACAATCAACTCAGAACAATGCTCCTGCTCCTATTTCAAAGGAAGGACACAAACGTTTTGCGCCATTCACGGCAGCCATAGAAGCTGCGGCAAATTCCTCTTTTGGAACTTTTTCTAATGAACAGATACAACAAATGATTGCATACTTGAGCACTTAACTTCGCATCCAAAGCAACAATCCACCAGAGAATTCAAGTTTGCACGAGACCTCTAATCCAGTAGAGAACTTGCACTCTTCTGGTGTTGTTTCCCACTCTTGTGGTACAATTTCTTTCTCTCCTTCTATCTTCAGCCTTCTACCATCTATTTCTTCCAAAACCTGGATATTAGACAGTGGAGCCACCAATCATGCTTGTTGTGATTCTTCTCTTTTCACACAGTTGACACAAGCCACTGACATCTTTGTTATGTTACTCGATGGTACTCGAGCACTAGTTGAATATATTGGCACAGTTCATATGTTATGTATATTCCTTCCTTTACCTTCAACCTGATCAATGCTAGTGCTCTTGTCTCTGATAATCCCTATGTGATTACTTTTCATTCACATTTTTGCCCGATTCAGGACCTGGCCAAGGGATTGATAATTGGGAAGGGTAATCACAAAAACAACCTCTACATTCTGGACACGGCAGCTTGTACTTCATTTGTTTCTCCTTCTGCTCAAGCTAAAAATACCATCTGGCACTTTCATTTAGGCCATCCAGCTCCCATCCAATTACAGATACTACACAAAGATTTGATGTTACCTTCTGCTGTATCTCTTTCCTCTGCACATTGTGAAATTTGTCACAAGGCAAAATAGAAGAGGCTTCCTTTTTCTTTGAATAACAAGCTTTCTCCTCGTGCTTTTGATCTTGTTCACATTGATACATAGGGTCCTTTTCAATTTCCAACCACTGAAGGATATAAATACTTTTTAACTATCGTTGATGATAGCACAAGAGCTACTTGGGTATATCTGATGCATTCGAAATCTGATGCAGTCACTATCTTTCCCAACTTCTATACCTATGTTTTGACGCAATACAAGCTGCCAATTAAAGTTGTTCATTCTGACAATGCACCAGGATTAGCTTTCCATGAACTCTTTGCCTCGAAAGGTATCCTATCATTTCATTCTTGCGTTGAGACTCCTGAACAAAATTCTATTGTTGAACCAAAACATCAACATATTTTAAACGTCGCTCGCTCTTTGTTCTTTCAGTCGAATCTCCCTCTGTGTCATTGGGGTGATTGTGTTTTGACTACAGTGTATCTCGTCAATCGTATTCCCTCTCCTTTACTGCAAAATAAAACCCCCTTTGAACTCTTACAGAACCAGAAACCTTCTTTACTCACTTACGTGCCTTTGGGTGTCTCTGCTATGCCACTACTTCTTCTCACAATCATACTAAATTTGATCCCAGGGCTAGGGCCTATGTGTTCTTGGGTTATCCTTTTGGTTATAAAGGATACAAACTTTTGGATCTTGAAAGTATTTGCATCCACATTTCACGAAAATGTCATTTTTCATGAGACCATTTTTCCCTTCATATCTCCTGATATTGTTGGTGTTCATCTGGATATCTTCAATGATGGAGCACTTCCTTTGCCACTCTCTTCTTTTACAGAATCATCACACCCATCATCCAACACACATTCCCATTCCTCTTCAATTTCTTCTCCTTCCCACAATTATTCATCTTCTTCTCCTCAGCCATCTTCTTCTACTCGACCTCACAGAGTACACAAAACTCCTTCCTATCTGCTTGATTATCATTGCTATCTCACACAACAAATTAATTCTTACTCTTGCAGCATGCCCTCTACTGTACCACATCCTATTTCTTCTACTCTCAGCTATCATAGACTGAGTGAACCATACAGAAACTTCATTTTTTCTGTCTCCTCTCATTATGATCCCTCTACTTTTCTTCAAGCCAATACTTCTTAGGTTTGGAAAGATGCAATAGAGGTTGAGTTGCGTGCCCTTGAACTCAATCAGACCTGGTCATTAGTTTCACTTCCTGTAGGAAAGAAACTAGTAGGTTGTAAGTGGGTGTATAAGACCAAATTCAACTATGATGGAAGTGTGGAAAGACATAAAGCTCGTCTTGTTGCCAAGGGTTATACGCAGCAAGATGGCATCAATTTCCTTGACACTTTTTCTCCAATATCAAAATTAGTCACTGTGAAACTGTTACTTGCTAGCCATTAAAGGATGGTCTCTTCATCAACTTGATGTCACCAACACTTTTCTTCATGGTGATCTTGTAGAAGAGGTCTATATGACTATCCCACCAGGATATTGCAGCAGTAAGGGGGAGTCTCTTCCATCAGATGCAGTGTGTAAATTGCATAAGTCCATTTATGGACTTAAGCAAGCTTCTTGTCAATGGTTTAGTAAGTTTTCTACTGCACTTCTTGCTGAAGGTTTTTGTCAGTCACAGTCCGACCATACTCTGTTTATTCGACGAGTACCAGCACTTCCTTCACTGCCTTACTTGTCTATGTCGGTGACATAGTGATAGCTAGCAATGATGAAGCAGCTATCAGCTCTTTAAAGGCAGCTTTGAATAAAAGGTTCAAGATAAAGGACTTAGGTTCATTGAAATATTTTCTTGGCTTGGAAATTGCGAGATCTAAATCAGGGATTACTCTAAATCAGAGGAAATATACATTGGAGTTACTTGCTGAGACTAGTGTTTTAAATTGCAAACCAGCTTCTATTCCTCTTGATCCCAATGTCAGAATTTCGCAGCAAGATGGAGATCTTTTAGAGGATCCAAGTGAATATCGAAGATTAATTGGCAAGCTCAGGCCCGATATTAGTTTTGCTGTGAACAAATTAAGCCAGTTTATGGGAGCTCCTCATAGCACTCATTTGCAAGGTCTAAAAAGAATATTGCAGTACTTGAAGAAGACACTAGGACAAGGACTATTTTTCCCTTCTAGCTCTACTCTTCAATTTAAGGCCTTCGCAGATGCTGACTGGGGAAGTTGTCTTGATACACGAAGATTAGTGACTAGGTTTTGTATTTTTCTGGGCAATTCTATCGTGTCATGGAAATCGAAGAAGCAACAAGTGGTTTCTCAATCCGTAGCTGAGGCTGAATATAGAGCTATGGCTCACTCTTGCTGTGAGATTGTTTGGATATTGAATCTCTTGAAAGATTTTGAAGTTGAGCATCGCAGACCAGCTCTTCTCTATTGCGATAACCAGGTAGGCATTCACATCTCTGCCAATCAGGTGTATCATGAAAGAACTAAACACATCGAGTTGGATTGTCATTTTGTTAGAGAAAATATTCAATCGGGTTGCCTGCCAACTATGCATGTTTCAAGTAACAATCAAATAGCATACTTGCTTACCAAGGCATTACATCCAAAGCAGTTCAATTCATTGTTAAAAAATATGGGAGCTCTCGATATTTACTCACCATCTTGAGGGGAGTGTTAAGAGAGTCTAATTAATTTTCTGTTATGCAACTGAATGTAACAACCTCTTCCATACTTGTAATATAAATACATAGTAAAAGCCCACAGTTAAGCGTAAGCTGATATGGATCACAAACACTTTCCTCTCTATTTTCTCTCGCCTTCATCCTTCGTCCTCTTCTTCAATCACAATTCGTGATATGATCTTTGACAAGAATCTCACAACTATAGAAGAGATAGTTCTCCACGAGCATTCCATGCAATTATGAGAACATACCACCGTCCTTTATTTTCTAAAGAACGTGGAGATCTAATATAAAGCGTCTTTACTAATAGATTTTCTCGCTTCTTTGCCCGTTTACTTATTTACAAACTTTCCCTGCAACTCAAAAAATATAGAAAGCTTTTTTTTTTTCGTAATTTAAAAAGAATAGAGTTAAAGACTTTTAAATTACGAGGATATCCCTATTATGTTTTTGAGATAATGATTGGACACTCATTTGAGTTTTTTTTTTTCTTTCTTTGCGCCACTGGTATTCAAAACCCTTTGCACTTTTAACTAATACGGTTCGAGTCGGGTCGATATATTAAGGGACATTTGGTTTGAATATTATTAGATTACATTTTAAAATGGAATTACAAAAAAAATTATAATTTTCATGGAAATTAATTGGTATTGTGAGATTGTTGTGTTTGGTAAATATTATATTTACCACAGAAAGTAAATGAATAATATTATATTCTTCCATGTTATAAAAATATCATTTTCACACCTCCTTTCTTCTTAGCCTTCTCTCTCTTGCTAGCCACTGTAAGTCTTTCTCTTGGTCTCTTTTGCAATTTTAAGTAGATATGATAGGTGAACCCCACTGTAATGTAGGAATGCAGCCCAAAAATGTTGTAAAGGCTTTACAAGCAAACCTCCA
Source organism: Lagerstroemia speciosa (assembly GCA_037672795.1). NCBI lineage: Eukaryota > Viridiplantae > Streptophyta > Magnoliopsida > Myrtales > Lythraceae > Lagerstroemia > Lagerstroemia speciosa. The sequence continues at coordinate 6,509,348 of CM075296.1, forward strand.
TGGCCCAGTAAAATCAAATTGAGCTCCATTTTGCATCCAAACTGTGTAAAGTGCAATTTAAACTTACCATTTTCCACATAAAATTCCTACTTTACATCAGTCCAAATACCTTCTAAGGAATAAAATTCTCACAACAAGAGTTTTCTCTATTCACAAAAACTCAAATTCAAGACCTTTACATAAGGAAAACAAATGTTTTACCACTTGAACAAATACACGTGAGTACTCATTTGTGTTTTTAAAACAATAAAATATTATCTTTTTCAACTATTCATCTAATCTAGATAATTGGTTTAGCAGACAGGAAAGTTTTATTTATAATGATATTTACGTGATGACACTAGTGAATAGAATTTAACTATTTTAAATTTTTTATAAAACACTAGAAATATTTAAAAAATAATCCTAGAAATAGATAAATTTTATTGGTCGATATCAATTATCGCGTGATGGTACTATTACATAAAAGATTTCAAGAATCTAATTGATAATGATTTTCACATAATATGTAATATACGGAAGAAATTATTGCATGGTCCTTGCAAAGGTTGGAGGATTTTCTAGCTCTCGAATCACGAGTTGTTGCCATTGATTGGTGACTATTGGATAGATATGATCTACCCGATCAGTGCTTCAAGTTAACGCCTACATATTAACCGAATCATGAAATCATAAGGGCATTTCTTTTCTAAAATATAATATATACTATGAAATATTGTCTTAATCTGTAATGAACTGCTTCAAGAATGGTTGTAGAATGGGCAGAATCATCGATTGCTGCTATATCAAAGAGGAGAAAACTTGAATATTTACACAACAACAGAAGGCTCCAAGGAGAAGTTTGGATGTAAAAGCTCGCCACTGAGATAACCATGTGATAACATAGTCGTCATTATATACAATACCGAACATGCAAATGGACAAACTACAGCATACGAGTGAACCACACAATACATAACTAGGCCAACAACAACGAGAAATCCGATGTAACTCCCCACAATCTAAGTAGCAAGCAACCATTCATTATTTTTTTTTTATATGTGACAACGATCAAGGAGAGACATTCAGTCGTTTGTTGGAGGCTATTGCGGAGGCTTGTGGGGTTTGCGCTTTGGCAGCTTCTCGGGGGCCTAAGGCTTCACCAGCTGCGCCTTGCGTGAGGATATGTAGGCATCCTCAGCTTCTTCTACATGAATGTGACCTAAGTGTTGTTGATCATGTGGTGGCTTGTGCTCTAGCGGTGTCTTCTTGGGCTTTTCCTTGGGAAGTTTCTCCCCTTTTCTTCGAGGTGATTCCTCTTCCTTGTCCTCATCCTCGTTCTCTTCCTCTACTGTAAGAGGGTGGCCGTGCAGCGGCTTCTTACCCTTTGCTTTGAGCGGCTTGTCCTTCTTCTTTGGCTGTAAATTATCCTCCTCAACCTCATCGACCTCCTCAGCAAGCATGTGACCATGGTGGTTGTCATGCTTTGGCTTGCCCTCTTTTCCCTTCTGTAGTCCGTCCTCATCCTCCTCAGATGGCGGTTTCTCTCCCTTGGCTTAAGAAACATACCCAAAAATATCAAAACAAGTTTTAGCGAAGAAGTTTGAAATATGAGTTGAACAAGTTCATGCCGAGCGGTGAAAGTTTTGAATATCCATGATGTAGCTCCATTGAAATGATCCTATAAAGTTGTATGGTGATTGAGAGACAATTCGTGGCTTCTCCTCAAGTTTTGGAGCCTTACGCTTAGCAAATGGCTTGTGGCCATCTTCCTCCTCTTCTACAAGAATGTGTCCAAGGTGGTGATCTTGTGGGGCCTCATCATGTCTGTGTACAGTTTGTGTTTGGGGACCGGCTTGAGGGTATCTTCCTCGTCTGGGAGCAGAAGCCTCCCTCAGGGGTGGTGCCTGTGGTGAGCGGCACTAATAATGGTAGTGGTGAGAAGCACCGCAGCAGGGAAGATCAGTGGGAAGTACTTAGAAGATGAAGACATGTTTTGGAGTTGGTCTGGTTTGGGATGTGAAAGTTGATTGGTGAGGTGAAGTGACCAATTTATAGGACTCCACCTTGACCTCCTGACGTCATAAACCATGTCACTCACCTTTGGAGTTTTGCGTCAGACTCGAGAGTAAGCATAGGCACTGGAGATGCCATTTGTTTTGTTCTCTACTGTGTCTCAAAAAATTTTTTAAAATAAATTGAGAGAAAGTTGAGGGCGAGTGTTTTATGCACTGTGCATTTTTAAATTTATATTATTGTGAGCAGATTATTAGTGAAATAGACATCAGGAACTAAAGGGATTGCTGGATTTACAAGCTTATGTCTGTGAGATACTATCGAAGGCATGTCTAGATTTACGCAGAGGTTGCTAGGTGGTCAGATGCTTATGTATTATATTATTTATAATAGCGGGTCTTATAAGAGACTGAACATATTTTCACCCAAAGACCTAAATTTTCATATGGTGGTACTCAGTTGTTTTATAAATCAATTATTATTTTTTGGTTTAATCTAATACTTCATCTCACGCACAGAGTACGAAGCGGCTTAACATAGTTCTAATATGGGCATACATTGGTAAGAGACTACTGAAGGTAGGTTCAGGTTTATGTGTGAAGCTTATTATGTGGTCGGACACTCATATATTGTATTATTTATAATAGTTGACCTCTCAAAAGACGGAACTCGTTTCCATCCAAAAGTCTAGACTATCAAATGATAATATCCAATTATCTTATAAACACACTGTTATTTCTTGATTTGTTTGATGTGGGATCTAACAAAACACAATGCGCTTTAAAACTAATTATAAAAATGGCTTCTTATGGAGTTTACATTTTTCTCGCCTAATGAATTTTATTTATTTCTTCCACAGTGTTAATTTATCTACGTAGTCTATGGTTTTATTTCTCTTTTCATTTTCTTTGTTATAAAAGAGGTTCAAGAAAGAGATTTTGGTATAATTGTACCTTCCTTAACTTAGGGAGAGAATTTTGCATATAATGGTGTCACAACGTGATAGTATTTATATGATAACACCACCTAAAAATATTAAGTCAATTTTAGGATTTCTTTTATAAAATGATAAAAACAAAGAGAACGATCCTATATTCTTTTTTATTAGAAACGACTCTATATTCAATTCTTATTAATTATTTTTATGTGTCCATTTATTTTCATTTTTTGTCCTTCTATCTTTTTGTAGATCAACACACTTCCGTTTTAACAGAGAAGCTCATGAAAACTCGAATCTTCGTAATAAGAACAAAATCTGAATTTGTATCTTCCATTCGATTATGTCAGAATTAATATTTATTTCCCAAATAGAAAAAATATATATATATAAACCAACTTAGGGTTGGTCTAGTAGTTCTCTTACTAGACCCTTAAATGAGTGATTCAAGGGTCGAATTCCAGGTTGGGAGGGTCGACGGGAATTTTCCTAGCCCGGCCCGACCGCAAATTAGTCTCGAGGTGCGTTTCGGCTAGCCCAAAGATATTGCGTAGTGCAAACAATATATATATATATATATATATATATCCACGTGAGTCCTTGTGCTCTAACATATAGTCCCCTCGGTTCCAATTCCCTTCGTTCATGCATTCATTGTCGGGTTCATACGTAAATGTCAAGTTCATGGCTGAGATGCGAGGTGACGTCATAATATATTGTTTACTTATAAAGTATTGAAATTAATATAAAATACTATGAAGTGTAGGGAAAACAAATTCTTTAATTTTTTTAGGTGGAATTTATAATTTAAATAACTGAGGAGAGAATGTGCTGTTTTTTTGGATAATTTATTTCTTCGACCATGTGCTGGGATTTGAGGATGCCTTCGTTTGAACTCAATGGACAGAAGGAGGCAGTGGGGGAATCATAAATTATTTGTCTGCATTTACATCATAATAACTATTTTCTTTAAATTCTAAATCAGAGTTAAATGGAGGTGAAAGAATTAAAATTAATAAATTATCAATTTCATACTCTCTTTTTTATGAAGAAATCGATAAAAAGTGTACTGCAGTTAATTGATTTAAATCTTTTCATCTCATTCTCTTCCCTTTTCTATACCAAGTAAAGAAAAAAACGAAGATAAGGCAGGCAATGCCTCACACTGTCCGGAAGCCCAGTTTTTTAAGTGTAAATTGAGCAAGATTGGCCTACCAAGGAGGTATACTTTCTTAACATAAATTTTCTCTATTCTATAAGATTTCAACCCGAACCTTATTTTAGAAGAAAATTTGTCGAACCATTCTCTCCACTTCAAAAGATATGAACTGAAAACTTTCTTTAAGGAGAAGAGTTATCGAACCATCTCAATCAAGCTATATTATTATTTTGCCATTTTTTATAATAGGAGGAATCATTACTTTGTTATTGCTTTAATTGTTTTTAGAATTAATACCGTGAGTGCAAATTATTGTTATGATTATAATAGGTTACTTTTAAGTTACAAATGACTTTTCGAAAGAAATCTCATAACTATGCAAGAGAGTCTTCCATGAATATTCCATGCAATTTATTATATGAAAAAGAAACTGCCGCCCTCTATTTTAAACAGAATGGAGATTCAATACAGTGACACGAGTTATTGATTTAGAGCAAAGATCCCATAATTTGATCCTCAAAAGGCAGAATGAGGTCCATTCCCTTTCAGGTCCCATTTCTTTTTCCCCTTTTTACTGGTGCATAAACTTTTCCCGTAACTCAAGAAAATACGTAGAAAGTTAAGGACACTTTTCAAGTTTTCACACAACATCAGAAGGCTACGAAGAGAAGATTGGGAATAGAAATAAAAGCTCATCACTAAGATCATCAAGCAATAACATAGTGGTCATAATATAAAAGGCCAAACACGCAACTGGATCGACAACAACATATGAATGGACCACAGGATATATAACTAAGCCAACAACGGCTAGAAGTCCGATGCAACTCACCATAATCTACGAAGCAAGCATCCATTCTTTATTTTTCAGTGTGATAAGGATTAAGGAGAGATATTCAACTGTCTGTTGGAGATTACTGTGGAGGCTTGTGGGGATGGCCCTTTGGCGGCTTCTCAGGGGTCCAAGGCTTCACCTTGCGCGGCGGCTTGTAGGCATCTTCAACTTCTTCTACAAGAATGTGACCTGGGTGTTGATCATGTGGTGGCTTGTGCTTTGGTGGTGGCTTCTCACCCTTTCTCTTTGAGTCCATCTCCTCAACCTCCTCGGCGAGGTTGTGACCATGCGGTGGCTTGTGCTTCGGGGGTTGCTTCCTCTCACCCTTGCCATGTTTGCCATCCACCTTTGGAAATTTGTCCATGGCATCAACCTCCTCAGCAAGAAGATGGCCATGCGGTGGCTTCTTGCCTTTGGGTGGCTCTTCCCCTTTCTTAGGTGGCCGGTGAACATCTTCCACCTCCTCAATTAGAACATGTCCTGGATGGTGGGGCTTGTCATCCTTACCCTTCTTGGGTGGCGTGCTCCTGTCCTCTCCCTCCTCAGCAAGAATGTGACCATGGTGGTGGTCATGCGGCGGCTTGCCCCCTTTTCCCTTCGGTGGTTTGTCATGCTTTTTGGATGGTTTGTTGTCCTCAACATTCTCTTCTACGAGGATATGACCATGCGGTGGTCTGTGTTCAGATGGCGGTTTCTCTCCCTTACCTTAAGATATGTACCCAGAAACATTAGAACAAGTATTAGCCAAGAAGTTCGAAATATGAGTTCAACAAATTAATCCCAAGCAACGAAAGTTTTGAGTAGCCACTAGCTAGTTCTCTTAAAACGACCATAAAGTTGTATGCAGATTCAAAGACAACTAGCTACATTTTCTAAATACCTTTCGGGGGATTCTCCTCATGTTTTGGTGGCTTATGCTCAGGAAATGGCTTATGGCTATCTTCAACCTCTTCTACAAGAATGTGTCCGGGGTGGTGATCATGTGGAGGCTCGTCATGTTTCGGGTCTGGTTTGTGCTCGGGGACAGGCCTGTGGGGATCGTCCTCATGTTCAAGGAGAAGCCTCCCGCCGGGGTGGTGCTTGTGGGGTGGCTTGTGGTGATCACTGGGATGATGGCGGTGATCAGCAACAATGGCGGTGGTGAGAAGCACCGCAGCAAGGATGATGACTTGGAAGTACTTGGAAGATGAAGACATCTTTGAAGTTGGTATGGTCTAGCTGATGGGTGAGGGTGAAGTGTGAGGGTGAAGAGTGCCAATTTATAGGACTCTACGTTGGCCTCCTGATGTCACCCACTATGTCACTCATCTTTGGGGTTTTGCGTTGAGAGCAAGTAGGCAGTAGAGATGGCTTTTGTTTGTTATTTATTATCTCTCAAAAAAGAGAGAGTTGTACTTAGAAGAAGTTAGAAGGAGAATGTGAAATGGAGAGCTATAAATAAGTATTTATATATATATATATATATATAAACTTTGAAAATACATGACAATAAATAACTGCATATGGAGGTAGCAGCGCGGAATGATATATCGTAAATAAAACATGCCATGAGGAGTTTATAAATATCTAAAATTTCCTGAGAGTAAATTATTGAAATTTATAAAGAAGTAAATTATACAGCACTTTGAACGGCTTCTATCATAATCATGTCTAGCTGCTTCTGACGTAATTTTGAAACATCGACCTTCATATTCGTATGTGGCTGGATTGATTATGTTAGAACTTTGTGGCAATTAGTTGATGGGATTAAAGATAAAATAATCTTTTCAGTATATAACCCAATATTCATAAGTCCAATGGGCACAAACCACTCCAAGTTGAAGTCATTTTGACCTACTAAGAGGATAAAAACTCTCATAATATTAATTTCCTTTATTCATTAAAAAATTTGATAAGGAATGAAACAATTGCAAGGGGTAAACGGTCTTTACTAGCTATATTTGACAATTTTCAAAGATAATCTTCGTCATTATGATCACATGCCACTTATCACATTCTTACTAATCAATGGTCATTGATTGTTTCTCTTCTTCCTTATGGAACTCTCTAAGAAACCCTGCACGCTGTTACTCTGTTACTTTATATTATTCTTCATACAATTTACTAACTTATGTATCAGTGCGCCAAGTCTGACTACTACTTCCGATTTAGCTTTCTCTTGTGTATCAGAACTCAAAAAGATTGCTCGAAATTCTACTATCAACTGGTGGAGACACACTTAGGACCTACCGAATTGTCTTGTGTGGAACCACAAAGACCTTCATGAGACATTTATATCCTTTGTCCATCATTCCTCTAATATCAAGACTTAAACACGAGAATTGTTTTAAAGGAAATTACATAAAATCATTTCAGCAGACTCATGTCGGTAATATGAATTAATCGTTAAAAAAGATGTAATCTTGCAGCTCTTTTGCTAGCCACTCAAGTAGTTTCTGACATTACATGTCTTGTGGATTTTGGAAGCTGACTAGGATCCTATAGAATATAGCTGAAAAGTCTGACAATTTGGTCTTTTTATTACTCTAATATTGTTAGTGCTCGAGAGCTTTTCCTGTGTAACATAGATCGATATAGTTTTAGTCAAAAAGTTACGGTTGATTAATAAAACCATGCAATCTATGTTCTACCCTCGATTTACTACTTGTGTTTCGAATGAATGCGTGCTATTTAGATTTCCAATCATCATCCTTCTTTTATATTTAGACAGATTGTGTTAATTGATTATTTATTTTTCTTTATATATCATTTGATATTTAAAAATTTAGAATGAATTTGATTAATTTAGATTTCAATTGGTTGGCTCATTAAGGAATAAAACTCTTCAAGTCATGAATTTTATTTACTCATAGAGTTCAAACCCAAGATCTGACCTTGAAAGAGTCATCAAACTATTTCAACCTAATCATATAGCAGCATTAGCTTTCTTTTTGATCGTTTACTCAACAGGCACTACCTTGATGATTACCATTTTTTCCGATAAAGAGTAATTTCCAAATTGAATTCAAGGGAAAACTACCATTGCTGTCAAAAGGTTAACCAAAGAGGATTGATAAAAGTGATAAAATGTCTATTTTCCTTAAATAATATCCTAGGAATATTTTGACTTTAAAATATTCCCCAGAAAATATTTTTAAAATTTAGATAATATCATTCATAAAGAAAAAAATGCATTATAGTTCCATAAATTCTTTTTTTAATAAAATCTGTACAGTTATAGTACATCAAATGCAAACCTCTTAATCCTAAATTAAAGTTCTTATAACTACACTAAACTTATCTTTTCATAAAAGTGATTATTACTATTTACCAAAATGACACTTGCATATGCATAAGTTTCACTTGAAATGTGTGATTGTTATATTTAAAAAATCAAGTTGACTGTAAAATTTGTTAAATATAAATAAAGCGCTTATAAAGTTGCATACGTTTTAAGTTATGAATTTACTAACCAAATACTATAATTTGTGGTGCTACGAGAAGATTAATGCAAATTTGTATTGAAACTATCACAACCTAAAGTTAAAACTTCCAAGAAAAGCTTGTACATTTTAAGGTATAATTTTATGAGTTGTTGATACCAATGCAATTTGTGCTCCAATTGGTCTAGTTTTCACACTGTACAAAGTGCGGCTACTAAGATAAAGGAAAATTGTTTTTGTACGTAGTACTGTTCAATTTTGGGCTACCGGATGACATAATGAGCCCGGTCGATTATTATTTGATTCATTAATAAAAAAAAGTTATACATGACTAAGAATGTAAATATTAAATAATTATCGACTGAGTCTATAAATAATAATATGACGAGCTTAACTCACATGATATATACAGGAAGAAGAAATTGAGCACATGCGGCCTACTCACGCCATTCATTTTTCAAAGAGAAACCGAGTTTGGTGAACATATTTAACTTTTAACGAGTAAAAATTGGTAAAGTCCCATGTCACCGCGGATCCCAGGAACGACGGGTACATTTTCAATCGGCAGGCCAAATCAGGAGCAGGAGGGAAGAGAATCAATGTGGACCGTTGACCTTACGAGGGCATCTGCATGGATGGATAAGTTAGGTATGACGACTGAAAAAAGAAGTACAGACTGCCGACCAACAACTCTCTTCTCCCAACGGAACAGAAAAAGAGGGGGAACGGCAACCTCGGATTTGGACCTGCCAGTGAAGGGCACTCGGTAACAGCCCGAAAATGTCCTGAAGCACAAGTTTCCCAACTGTTAAACTTATATATTGTGAGCGATTGTTGGCGAAACAAGGGAGTATGGATTCGAGGTTACGTTAGTGATGGGATACTGAAAACGGATTCAGATTTATATTCAAAATTACCCTGGTTAAATACTCATATGCTATGTTATTGTTTGTAGATTTTATAAGAAATTGAGTCTGATTCCATTTAAAAATTTAACCTGCTATTTAATAATATTTCATTATCCTATGAATCATTATTATTATTTAATCTAACCACCGTGCAGTCTAATACCAACAATCTACGAAAGGCAAAAATATCTAATTCAAAAAGTTCAAACCAATAAATGAAGGGATTTGGTACAATCCCGTGGGGGTAGAAAAAAATCGCCCCTAGCAGAGTGGGCTATTTATTGATTTTACATTAGCCAAAAATCTTGCCCGCGTCCAACCGGAATGCATTTCAATACCCATTCGCGTAAAATCGTTAGAAAACATCATTTCACTTGGAATATTGTGGCTTGCGTTGTGAGGTATTCTTCAACATTCTAGATATGAAGAATAAAATCCGAACATTCGTATCAATAAGAAAGTTTTTTGTATAACGGACGTATCACGTGACAGCATCAGTATAGTGCCATAAACTAATAACAATAGATATAATTATACAGGACTTTCTCCTACCAGTCTGGTTCTATCAGAATTAATATCTAATCCCAAAATATATCTGTATATATTATTGTTACAATTCTCCTTTCTTGGCTTAAAAACTTGCATATACATTCACACGCATGATTGACTGTGTATAACATAGTCTTCTCGGTGCATATGCTTTTACTGTCGGATTTATACATAGATGTCAGATTCACAACTGAGAGGGGCCGCGGCGCTATATTTTATTTTCTTTTCCTTCCAACAACGCATTCTAATTAATTATGTTTAGTAATTTGAACGACCCCTGGGTTTGTTTTTTTATGTGTAGAAAATGAGCATAAAATTGAATTTTTTAAAAAAAATAGCAAGACCACTTCTCCATGAAGAGCAAAAAAATAGTGTGGGAGGTATTTTTGTCATAATCTATGGATGAAGTTTTGGAAAATTCTTTCTGGGGATCCTGATTTTAATTTATGTTCTCTCTCTTTTTTTTTGGCATACGCTATATCTCTTAAGTAATAACTTGTTCATCTTGTCAATTTAGATTTAAACCATAAAAAATTCAAATAGTTTTCATTTAGCCCATACTGGTTTTATCTTGGTACACAGATGGGATTAGAAAAACGAGTGAATAACACACGAAAAATTTCATTTGTGAGAACTGAATTCATAACTTCTTGATCTTGGAGTGCGATCTATAATACAAGTGCAACAAGCTTCTTTTTGGAATTGGAACATTTGAAGTTGGTACCACTATAGTTTACAAAATATTAGTCTCAAGTCGAGCATGATACTATTGGGCGTTCTTTCCCTAACCCATGCTGTTTACCTCTTCTAACTTAGCGAAGTAAAATGGTACTTGCATCCTCACTTTGTAATTGTGCTCTTTCACCTGAAGAAATTTAAATATAATACAAAGGAAAGAGGATGAAAAATATCAAAAGAAGATAAACGTAATGGCCATAGTTAAACCACGGATTTTATTGTACTGAATAACTCACCGAATCAAAGAAAGTACATGTCTATTTATAGACAAAAGGAATCAACTTGTTAAGGAATCATATAAACGAAAAATATCAAAATAATATTAAAGAGATACACATAAATCCTAGAGATATTAACTAGCATATATGATTGATACAATTTTATTTCTAAATATTTTATTTCATATTAAACGTAAACAATATCTCTAATACACCCTCTTATTCTAAGCACATGAGCACCGAACCTACAAATTGTTAAAATGGTATATATGATTACTCCTACTGTAGCTACCGTTGCACGTAGGCCTAAAATGGGTAGACATAAGAGGGGACAGAGGGGAATGGAAAGTCCAATAGATCAAATCGAACCTAGTACTTCCAAATCACAGAGCCAGAGTATTACTTTTTGAATTTGCCTATTCTTTTTGTTTTAATAAATACATTCGTGTATGAAAGCCGGGATGTAAAGGCATGAGTTTTAACCAAACTGAATTGGTTGAGGTGATAAAACATTTATTTCCCTCAAGTAAGGTATCGGGCTCGAGACTTATAAATGAAAAAAATTTACGTTGGGGAGTTTTAGATATCAGTAGTTCATACTAAAAAAATGCATGAGTTCTCTTTTTGTGTGCATTTCCTAGAACTCGAATTATCAATAGTATTCACACTCATTCAGAGACGAGCCTTATATATTCTTAGTTCAGTCTTCCGGTTGTATATGAGTGCCTTCTTAGACACTGGCTTCTTGAACTTGTGATTTGGCGGACACCAGTTTCTTCAACTATACTAGGTCTTCGGTGGCGCTGCAATGATAGGTCAGAGTTAATACTGAGTCGTTCGTTTAGTTCTTGTGACATGTTAACAGTTGAATATGAAACCCGAGAATTTTATAATGAGGGTGGCCAGATTGCCGCTATTACTCCTGTCCCTCCGTTTCATTCATTAGAAAAAATATAGATTATAAGTGCAGAAGTTGAGGCCGGGTGCCAAATATGAAAAAAAAAGGGAGGAACATTATCACAAAATCTCCAAATTTAGCAACTATGCAATTAGCATTGAGCATATTATAAATTTATAATCATGGATGAGGACCATATGATTGGCCATAATTCTATGAAAACTTTCGGTTGAAAAACGATAAGTGAATTGGAAATGGGGTCCATAAAATTGAAAAATTAATTGGACTTAAACGAGTTATATTTTACGTGTTAAGATTAAATAAATCCAAACTGGAGCACATATATATACAGGCTCATAAAACTCATGTAGAGAATGGAAGGATTTCTATCTCTCATGGATGATAGAATAAAAATTGGAAATGTTTATAAGAGAAGAGTGCACTTTTATGGCGTAAGTTTCTCTACTATATTATATAATTCATACCCACCTCACACACCTACGCACGAGGGTAATCGGAGGCTGATTTAGTTAAACTCATATGCGCCCAGGAGGTGTACGCCCCAAATATTCGTTCTGACTGTGAGTCGTGCGAGGTCGAATTTTACTTTTTCCTACATATTTTTCTCCTTTGTTAAACACGGAATGACTCTTAAGATTCTCTTTGTTTATGGCAATTTAAGTAAGCATTTAAGATAAGGCTCACTACAAGAAAACTGTTATTTTCAGATAGACGGATCCATCGAAAATCCGTCGGTAAATGACTTTCCCGATGGATTTACCAACGGATACGTGCCGTTGTGTTTTTCCTTGTTGGGAATTTAATTTCGACGGATTGTTGACGGATATCCGTCGGTAATTTCCAGATGGATAATCCGTCGAAAAATTAAGAATTGCCGACAACATATTCGTAGAGAATTGCCGATGGCTTGCCCGCTCGCGACGAATTACCGACAGATTATCTGTCAGTAAATTCGTCGGGAAATTCCGGGCATTCTTGCGTTTTATAAATATTGATATATTTTATTTTGTCATTATTTGTATGTTCAATTTATCAATCATATAAATTAATAAAATATCATTAACATAAAATATTGAACCAATCAAGAAATGAAATTTTATTAATTAGAAATATTTACAATATTTATCCTGAAAAAAGAAAAATACAAATAAAATTTCGGGTTGGTCGTTGACGGCAAGGATTGGGCTCGAGGTGCCGGCAATAGCGGTTGGTGGCTCGGGTGGCCTCGGTGGGTCTGCTCCGGGCTCGAGGTAGAACTTCCTCGAGGCTTGGGATGATGGTCAGTGGCTCGGCGGGGCTAGCCGTGGCTCGGTGGGGCTCTTTGGAGGCCGAGGCTGGGACTTGTTGAAGGCAGGGGCTGGGACTTGCTAGAGGCCGGGGCTGGGGCTCGGCGGAGCTTGGGGCCGGGGGGACGGGGCTTGGCTAGCTCGTGGCACGCTTGCTCGATTGATGGGCTTGGGTGTCGAGGGGTCGAGGCTCGAGGCTCAAGCATTGAGGCTCGGACTCTGTGGGTCGTGGCTTGGACTCGATTGGTCGTGGCGCGAGCACCTCGGGAGAGAAATCACCGAAGGAAATGGGAGAGGAGAAGCCAGGCTCGGGATATATAAGCAATTTTTCAACAAATTTACCAACGGAAAATCCGTCGGAAAATTGGCACAGTCGATGAAGAGCGGGAAAAATCCTGCCAATGAAATTGAAATACCGATGGAATATTCGTCGGTAAATCCGTAGGAAAATGTCGTGTCCATGATTCACCGACGAACTCTGTCGTTAGTACATTCGTTGGTAATTGCCGACGGATAATCCATCGGTAAATCTCCCGCTCCATTACCGCCATAACATACCGATGGATTTGCCTACGGAATACAATCCGTCTGTAATTTCCTACAGATTTACTGACAGAATAATCCGTTGGTAAAGCTCGTGCGCTATTCCCTTCGTGATATCCTGATGGATTTATCGATGGATAATTCGTCGAAAAATCTGTCGGTAAACCTTGTTGACAGTCCCTACAGATTATTCGTCAGAAATGCTTATAGATTGCATTCTGTCGGTATTTTCGATGGATTTTGTCCGACTGTTTATCTGTCAGTAGGCAGTTTTCTTGTAGTGGCTACCATCATTTAAGTCAGCAATTAAGCCAGGCATTAAGAGATGTTTAAGGGCTATTAAAATTGATATTTGATAGGATCAAATTAATGTCCGAAACTACTGGTTCGTGCAATTTACCGACTGGTTCGAAGCTTTTAATGTCAATTTAGGGAATCCTATGTCAGATTCAAGCTTTAAATTGGTTAGTTAAGGCATTTAGTTATTGATTTAGTGTCATTTATGTCTGGAACCCTTTCCCTAACTATGAATATGACAGTAGTACGAAACAATTCACAACATCCTCTCTTCCTTTTGCTCTGCACATTTTCGTGGTGGTTGCCTACATTTGTTTAGTTCACCGGAGGAGTTAGAAGTTTGGTGATATTTCAAGCTCAGTTGTTATTGTTGTTGTATCCTAGGAGATTTATGTTCAAGTTTTCTCAGCACAATCGTGAGGGGGTCGAATTAGTCTTAAAAAAATTGTAACTTCCACATATCTCAATATCTAGTAAACTTTATGATTTTGTAGTTTGATTTTATTCCATATGTTGTGACACGACTTTGAGTTGTGAACTTTCTCTATTCCACTTGTAGCTATGGCCATCTAAGATGATACCGTTTTATTATATTTACAGCAACACTTTCCCTGTACGTGGGATTCGACTTCCATTTTTTAATGTATAAATGAGGCACATTTACATAGAAGTGATAGAAGGAAGATGAAATTAAAAGGGCTGGTGAGATTGAACCCAATATTTCTAGGTCACAGGGCAACAAGGTTACCAAATTTAACAAGTTATCTTTCTCTGGATTCGACTTCCAATTTGTTTCTTTTATTTTCAGATCCTTGAACACCCAGTTTAATGTACGACAATCTTGTTAGAATATTGTCCTACATCCAATCACATGTGATGTAATTAGAGCAATCTTTATTCGAGAAATATAAATGATACATTTATTATTCATCATATGCTGCTTATTTTATATTAACTATGATAAAAACTATAAATTGATGTTGATTTTAGGGTTGTGATAAGATAATATCAGTGAGACCTAAAATCTCAGAAACTTTAATTTAAAAACGTTCCTAATCATAGTATCATTGAGTAGGGGATTTGTTACCTGATAAGACTAGTATTCTCGTTACATGCCCTAAAGTAGAGAGTAACTGATCTTACAATTACTTGTGGAGAGTCACTGATGTAAGAATGTAGGTGCTCATTATGTAATGAGTCCATTGAACCGACTCACTAGAAGAATACCTAATGGATTCTGAAATAAATATCAATAGGCTAATCCTCGGGTGATAGTAGGTATAAGTAATCCTTAGACCTAAGATTAACATAGTACCTTATAATTGTTAAATTTTGGTTTTGGTCTATTCCTTCGCATGACTTTTTGAGACATGTGTAGGGCATTCTGAACTCAATCTAACTTTTGTAGAGGTGATGGGTAATTAATAAGAAATCAGTTGCTTTGAATGATAGGAGAGAATGTCATATACATTTTACTTAGTATCGATTCAGTAAATCTTTGGTCAGAACAGTATGAAAAATTGGAAATGAATTTCCAATATTTCATAATTGACTCAGATACTTGAGAATTGGAAACATATGAATGAGTATTAGGGTTTGAAATTTTTATCCAAATCTTAGCTTATTTGCAATAGGGTATAATTGAAGGATTTAATTATACAATAACTGATCACCGAAAGGTGTTTGATTCTTTATATTGAAATCCTCACTATCCAAGTAGTCAAACACATTGTTAGACATTAATTTTAATTTGTAGGTCTATTTGATTAAGAGTTGATTAAATTATCTTATTAAAGAGTTTAATGAGATTAATTAGAATATAATTATTGATTCACTGTCGGCTTAGTGTGGAACCCAATGGGTCACACATAATACATGTTTTATTCGTAACCAAAATTTAATAGAATTAAGTTTTGGAGTGGGCTATTGAATTTTACTAGTGTGAAATAAGCTCACAGCCACATCCTTATTAGAGAAAATTGTTACGAAACATAATTTGTGATTGGATCTGTGAAATCCAATTAATAAATATTCTCGGTTATGTGTACACAATTTTTCATCGAATGAGATTCGATTAAGTGTATTTTTAATTTACAGATGTGAAATATGAATTGTAATTCAATCATTAAAGCAAAAGGACAATCTATCTATCTATCTATTATATATGAAAGCGGAAGCACATTGAGCTTGTGCTGACATGTGTCCTCCTTTAAGTTCTTTATCTTTATACTAGTTTAGAGGCCCGCACTATAATGTGGATTAAGGTAATAAATATAATGGTATCTTTTATAAAAAAAAAAAAGTCTATTATATATATGAAAGCTGAAGCTCATCGAGCTTGTGCTGACATGTGTCCTCCTTTAAGTTCTTTATCTCTATACTAGTTTAGAGGCCCACACTATACTGTGGATTAAGGTAATAAATATAATGGTATCTTTTTAAAAAAAGTAAATGAATTATATTAAAGTATAGAAATATTTAAAAACATTATTGTGTTCAACTCACAATCAAATCTCATTTTCACAAAAAAAAGGTCATTTATTTAGAAAGAAATATGTTTTATTCGTATTTTTATGAAGTGAATATTTTACGATTTTTTATTTACCAGTGTAGAAATAATATACATTAAAAATTAGGATATAAATATAATATTTTTCTCTATAAACAATATATTAATAATCTATTGTATTTAAGTCTAGTCAATTATATTAAGAGATCGTTTATTTTGTATAGAAGTAACACAGGGAAGAGAATTAGAAATTCTAATTCCCTTTGTTAATAAATAATTTCATTCCATTTCTCTTAAATGGGGGATTAAATTCCCCTAAATGAAGGAAGCTTATTCTCTTGATATACCAACAAAATCAAATCCGTAATAAAAATAAAATGCATAAGTTCTATTCTTATACTCAAAATAAAATTTTTTTAATAATAAATTATATATTCATATATTTTATATATTTTTAGATAAATATTGACATATATTTATGAATGATATTTATTTATTTATTTTCGATAATATAATCTATGATATATTAATATTATTAAATTTACAGATTAAATATGAACTAACGTAATTATAGAAAAATATAAAGTGCAAAAATTGTGATTGTTTTATAAATAATTTTTATGCCATATTAATCATAAATATTTGAAATTGTAAACAAATAATAATAAGGATTTAAATCTACTCAAGATAATAATTATATTATTATTTTATCTTAAACATACTCAAGACAAAAAAAAAATAATATGCTACTCAAGGAAAACAATAAATAAATAATTCTTATGCCATGTTAATCATAAATATTTGAAATTGTAAACAAATAATAATAAGGATTTAAACTACTCAAGATAATAATTATATTATTATTTTATCTTAAACTTACTCAAGATAGAAAAAAACTTAATATGCTACTCAAGGGGGAAAAAGTGCATGAGGAGACTTGAACTCTAGACCACTTCACTGTTAGCACTATAGTCTAACCACTAAGCCAAATTGGATCATTTGCTTAATGTTGGCTGAAAATATATCTATAGGGAAAAGAAAGTTGGGATACGTGTTACCTCAGAGTTCTTGTCACTCTTATAGCCGAAAGGATTATGGGTGCTTGACTCAGTGGCTTTCTGACATGTTCACCAGGTGAGATCCTGGTCCCAATCTTCAGCACTGCCCCTTTCCTCCTTTTTCTCTCCAGCGTTCTACTTTTTCTCCTAAGCACATCAAGCTTGTGCTGGCGCGTGTCCTCCTTTAAGTTCTTTGTATAATATTGAAGGATATGGGTGCTCGGCTCATGGGCTTTCTGACATGTTCGCCACACATGAGACCCTGGTTCGAATCTTCAGCCCTACTCCTTTCTCTCCGGCATTCTACTTTTTCTCCTCCGTTCTTTCATTGAGTCTTATAATAATACTCTTCAGCTTCACCTCGGTCCAACAGCCCATTATCCTTTTCTTCTCCACTGGCCACCGCCTCAGCCACATATATTTTATTTTATGAAGTAAAAGAAAGTGCATGTTTTCCTCGGCATTGCATGCATTACAGCTGGCATTCCCCTTTCCAGGTGAGCATGTGGCGAACCGGTTTCATGCAGAGTCTCAGCAATAGAAGGCCAAATTCTCCAGAGTCACGAAAATGGTGCATGTTTTCTGCCACGTACTCCCCATGCACGGACCTCACCACCCTTTAATTTCCCTGGCCCCAAACTGCAGCAAAACATGATTTCCATCATTTTATACAAGCTGCGTTGATGGCAAAGCTTGTGATTCCCCTGCCAGCATTGTTAGTGCCCGGAGAAGTTGTTGGCAGCGTATTCAAAGGGCAACATCAAACTGGTTGCACGAGATGACCTCGCAGTCCGGGTAGGCTAGGCCTTTCCTTTAGCTGCATCGGAATACACAGTAGGGACGCCCTAATAGACCACGCGGAGTTGGAAGCCATGTATGCGGGCTGGGAAGATGTCCCTCATATCACGTGAACGAGCTTGAGACCAAGTGCTGTCTGGTGGCTGTTAACACTGACGTTGGCGAGCTGCTTCTCATGGGAGAGTATCTTACTCCTTGTGTTGAGGATGAAGCAGTAGCTCTGCCACTGAGTTTTATTTTTTTTTTGAGAATGGAAAGATTGAGGGAGATTGAATTGTATGAAAAGATGCATTTGCAAGAATATGGAAATATGTAGTGTCTTAGAAAATTTTTCCTTACTTTCTTCTGTACCTTTTCCTTGCCTTTTTGGTATCTCATTTGTGGTTGAAATAACGTGTTACCAATGTGTATTGGTAAGAAAAAAATAGAAGTGATGAGTCGAAAATAGTGACTACAATTTAATAATATAAATTCTACATGTATAAAAAATAGCAAAAGGAAATAAATAATAAATAAAAAAGACGAATGAAAAAAATGGTTTCTAAAAATTTCAGTCCTATTTCAAATAAATAATTTTATTTTCTACATCTCCAAATTTAAAAAAGAAAATTAATAAATGAAAATAAACGAATAGAAAAATGGTTTTACCTAAATTATTTCATTGCCATTCAAATAAATTTCCTTTTGTTCATTTCGAATTTCAGATGACATGCATGTACACGCACGCACGAGAGCGGACATCCCGTTTTTAAAGGTTTTTTTAGCAAGTAAACAGACTTATGATTTTAAGGTGGGTCAATTGTACTAATTAGGAGGGACACGTTCATAATTTTAAAGGCTGTCACACCCATGGATTCATTGAGAAAGTTAACCTGGTCGAATCTGTATATAGCTGTCATACTCGGAATTCGTTGGGGGAGTAGCCTGGTTGGATATGTATCCGGCCCGAACGGCCTGGAGGCTGTAATTCGAATATAATAAAATAATTTCAATGGCCACTATTATTGGATGAAATATAAGTACAGATATTTTTGTTTCGGCACGTATTCGTGCTAGAAAGATTTTAAAATAAAAGAATTGATTGAAACAATATATTGATTTGGAAGAAAGACAATCAACTATCTACATAAACAACCCACTGTTAATATAGTAGTGATATATTGATTTGAGAAGTCATACAATTGACTATCTACATGTACAGTTACTATCAACATAAACAGCGAATATCAATAAACAATAAAAGTAATGCAATTGAAACTTTTATTGATTGTCGAGGCATATGACAGTCACAATTTTCTTAAGACTAATTCGCTCCTCTCGATCGTGCTGAGGATACGTGGACGTCAATCTCCTAGGATACAATGACAACAGAGCCGTAAGCAGCACCGAACTTGAAATTCTAAGGAAAACTGAACAGAGTCTGAACATTATTGAAAAACTATGCACGAAAACCAAAGAGAGAGTTTGTGTTTTTAGTTTGAAAAACTGTGTTTTTAGCTTTGAGCAAATGACTCAATTTATAAGGGGTATGTCATCTAATGGCAATTAATCCGATTATTATACCACATTAATACTATACTATCAGTCACATTGCATTAATACGACTATTACATGATTAATTCAACTGTACATGTGAATTAATACGGCCATTATTGTATTAATATGACTGTTACGATTGAGTTAATACGGTCATTAAGATATTAATCACATTTGATTAATACGATCATTATGCTGCCTTGATTAATTTTCTTGAGAAGCAATTTCTCATTCACAACTTAATTGCCATTTTCCACAATCCCCCACATGAATATAAATTGTTTTGCTTTGACTCTATGATAGTGTTCACCACATGAATCCTGCATAGGATAGGTAGGTGTCTCCACCTTTGAACCTCCCTTGTAAAGATATACTTACTTTACTAGCTGTCTAGTAGACACGATGTCCTTGAAATGCCGTCCTTGAAATGCCTTGCTTTCGTGTGTAAAGATCATATAGCACACCACAGGAGTCCACAACACTTTTTTAGTTCTTATGTTTGTGCTCATTTGGCCATGAACACCGTCCTG
>CM075296.1:6530084-6618768 GCA_037672795.1 Lagerstroemia speciosa
GTTTATAGGCTTATGTTAATGCGGAACTACCAGGAGATGGATTCTAATTTATGTCAGAAATTGTTATAGTCAGGCCAACGCTCTCCCTATCGAAGAAGATAGTATTTTATGAAACAATGTCATCGTGTCATACTAATTAATAATATTCAATTTCTTTTAATTATTTTTTTATTTTTTAAGTTTTACATAAAAATACAAAAAAGCACAATTTTATTGTGTGATGTTAACATATAAGCACCAAGACTTATATTGTGCAACAATATACCTTGTACGGAAGAGAAAAGGGGGAAACCATATCCTCGTATTTGCCTGTCACGGGCATTTGGACGTATCCAGTAGAGATATTACTCCGCAGATCGAACCTTGATTCATTCAGATCGTCTTCGGAGTAATGTCATGAAAACGAAACTGATTGTGAGGGAATTTCTCATCCGGTTTACTAAGTGCAAGTTCTATTTGACAATCTAATTCCACATCATCTTAATAATGTCTATAAGAGACTAAATTCAATTTTAATCTAAAAATTTAAGATACATGTGATTGTAGATGGAGGTTATCCAACCCAACTCCGCGACCTCTCCTAATAATACTAGTCGATTGTACTAGACCAAACCGACTAATACCAGCCGGTTCAGAGGTGCCTACCGACTCAAAATTCAGCCAGCCAAATGTCTAGGTGGCAATCTAGTTGGATTGTTGACCTTAGTCACGCCATTTTGGGCTCAGTGCCCTGGTACTAGTTATATACATTAACCGAGTTGGACGGCCACTCTCAGAGAAAATATTTTAATACAATATATGCACATACCACCGATGAGATCATCCCATGTTAGTATATAATATTATCTCTATGTTATCTCTTATAGTGTCCTCCTGTTTTAGATTTTCAATTTAGCATCAAATTCTCAACTGAATTGCTTCATTTGAATGCGAATTAGTTCTTGACAAATAAAAGAATTCAATAATTGCATAAATTGCATAAAATGATTTCAAAATGTTTTTTTTCCTTTGGATTGTTTTTGCTAGCATTGTGGTGGGTGTAGATGGCATAACATTTTTTTTGGCTGAAAAGGAAATTATTATTAGATTTAAACGGCATTGTTCATACTACAGAGAGCACCCAGTTTCCCCTCCGCCCACTCTTTATTTTTCTCGAGAAGTTTCTTTAACTCTCTCTCTCTCTCTCTCTCTAGGGTCTCCTTGCAAATTCCCTCCAAGGTTCCACTTTTCGCCGCTTTGGCTTCAACAGCTGCACATGTATTCGTCCATCTATTGACTAGACTGATGCATAAACTCTCAAATTTACTTTTTTATGCTTGATTTCATTGATGAGCCCTTTGATTTGCCATGGAATGCCTCTATTCGTCTCTTGCAAGGCTCCATACAGCAGGTTGGAGTCCATCTCAAAGACAACCTTTAACCAGCTTTCATGTACAACCCATTCAACACCCATATGTAGTGCAAAAAAGCTTCAACTTCAAGTGCCGACAAACAAATAAGTCTTCTTCCTGAAAACCCCTTAAACTATCCTACATGGTTTCTTGGTACACCACCCAGACCTACAATTTTTGTTGTTGGGTTATATGCACCATCAATATTAATTTTGGTGTATTTTGGACAAGGGAACATCCAACTTGTAGACTATGTGAGAGGCTGATCTGCTTGAGGTTGCTATGAGGTTGTTGTTTTGAGGCTAAATTGTGTTTGCATGAACTCATGTATACCGAATCTGGATTTGGAGATTGTTTCTTCAACATATGATCTTTCACCGCTCAGCCATGCCTTGTTTCTTCCTAAAGAGATAAGGGATATTGTGGAATTTTCTTACCTTTCATTGATCACTGTATCGTGTTATATAAGTTACAAATGTTGTCTAAAAGGTAAATACAATGATGCTGTAAATACAGAGATATTATACTATTAATATACAAGGACATGATTAATGGTGATTTGTTTCCTTAGTGGTGTGATCGTTATCTCTATCACTCCCCTGCAAGTGCAACGACGGTGATGGTAGGACGTTGAGCTTGGATCGTACTAATAAGAATCGTGAAGATGGTAGGCCCTTCGTAGGACAATCAGCAAGTTGATCCTCTGATCGAACAAATTGTAGGGATAATTGGTTTTGCATAAACCGCTCTCGCACGAAGTGATAGTCAACCTCAATGTGTTTGGTTCTAGCATGAAAGACAGGATTCATAGTGAGGTAGATAGCAGAGATGTTATCACAACGAAGCATCGGAGGTTGAAGCAAAGGACAACCGAGTTCCTGAAGCAATGATTGGATCCAGATAATTTCAGCAGTGGCATTGGCGAGGCTCTTGTATTCTGATTCAGTGCTGGATCGAGCAACGGTACGTTGTTTCTTGGAGGACCATGAGATAGGAGTGGACCCAAGAAAAATGATGAAACCACTAACAGAGTGTCTATCATCTGGATTGCCAGCCCAGTCCGCGTCTAAATAGCCGAGAACGAAAGAAATTGGGCCAGGACGAAGTAGAAGGCCATGGGTAATTGTACCTTTGAGGTATCTGAGGATCCTTTTAACAACAGACCAATGAGTGTCAGTCGGTTGATGCATAAACTGACATACCTGATTTACCGCATATGTGATATCAGGTTTGGTCAAGGTGACATATTGAAGGCTCCCGACAATGCTTCGGTAAAGGGATGGATCTTCAAAGGGAACTCCCATAGAGACAGAGAGTTGTGATCCAGGTCGAACAGGAGATGTGAGGGGTTTGCATTCAAGCATCGAAGTGCGAGATAAAATGTCATAAATATACTTTGACTGAGTGAGGTGAAGGCCAAGAGAGCTGGAGTGAGCTTCTATACCAAGAAAGTAGTGAATGGAGCCAAGGTCTTTCATAGCAAACTCTCTATTGAGGGAAGCTAGAATATTATTGAACGGTGCCCCTGGTGTGCCGGTGAGGATGATGTCATCCACGTAGATCAATAGTAGAACAATGTATGACTATCGCCTGAGAATGAAGAGTGAGGTATCTGCAAGGGACCCAGAGAAACCTATATCATGGAGAAAATTACTGAGGCACTGAAACCATGCTCGAGGGGCTTGTTTCAATCCATAAAGTGATTTCCTGAGTCGGCAAACATGAGTGGGGCAAATTTGATCAATGAATCCAGGAGGTTGTTTCATATATACTTCCTCAGTCAGATGACCATGTAGAAAAGCATTCTTGACATCGAGTTGGCGAATGGGCCAATTCAAGAAGAGAACAATAGAGAGAACTGTACGAATCGTTACCGGCTTGATGACAGGGCTGAATGTCTCTGTGTATTTGACCCCTTCTCTTTGATTGAACCCTTCTGCGACCAGGCGAGCTTTGTAACGATCAATTGTTCATCAGCTTTGTGTTTCACTCGATATACCCATTTGCAGCCAGTGACATTCTGAGAAGGAGAGGAAGGAACAAGATCCCAGGTATGATTTTGTAGAAGCGCCTGGTATTCCTCTTGCATAGCAATGCACCGCTGGGAATGCTCACGTGCACTGGTAAAGGACTTGGGTTCCTGTAGTGTATAAGAGACAGCAAAGGCAGTAGGATGTCTCGATATCCTAAAGCGAGGAGGGGGTAGAGTACCGGTGCGAGATCGAGTGGCCATTGGGTGCATACGGTGAGTGACAGCGCTATCTGCGGAAGCCTCCCGTGTTGTATCCATTGATCCTGTGGATTGGGATGGGACCTGAGCAGCAACTGGTTCAACATCATCAATAGAGTTGGGTAGAGGGGGGGAATCAGAATAGGGAAGGGGAACTGGGAGAGAAGTACTGACAGTGGAGGTGGATGCGGGACTTACATCAGTTGGCACTGCGGATGCAGTAGAGGGCTTGCTATAGCTCGCCGTGATAGATGCCGTGGTTTGGAAGGGAAAGGCCTGCTCATTGAATATAACTTGAGGAGAGATGAAGACGCGACCGGAAGTTGGATCAAGACATCGATAACCCTGATAATGTGGAGGGTATCCAAGGAAGACACATGGACTAGAACGAGGTTGTAGTTTATGACGAAGATAAGGACGAAGATAAGGAAAACATAGACAGCCGAAGACACATAACATGTCATAAGTGGGAGCCTTGTGATAAAGAAGTTCGTAGGGGGGCTTGAATTGGAGGGATTTTGTGGGTAAGCGGTTGATTAAAAAACCGTTGTTTCAAAGGCATAATCCCAAAATTTTGGTGGAACTGAGGCATGATGAAGGAGAGTCAAGCCCATATCTACGATGTGATGATGTTTACGTTCAGCGGAGCCATTTTGTTGAGGAATGTGGGGGCAGGAAATTCTATGAAAAATGCCATTATCTTGGAGCTCATTTTGGAATGCATTAGACAAGAATTCTTTAGCTCCATCAGACGGAAGGAATTTGATTTTGTGATGAAAGATATTTTCAACCTGTAGGCAAAAAGTGTAATTCGAAATATATAAAATGGATAATCTCAATGACTACAATTGAAGAAAATAATATTATAAAAAATTGATTTGTCACGAATTCTTTCTATAGGCACAAATTGTACAAGATAGACTTACCACAAATTGGAGTAGAAGAAGACAATTCGACTAAATTTCTGAAATATAAATAATCGAATAACACAAAACCGAAATAACAAACTTAAAATGGAAATCTTTTACTGATAGTGTCGAGGCCTGTGGCAATCACAGTGTCCTTAAGATTGATTCGCCCCCTCTGGTCATGCTGAGAAAGCGCGGACTTCAATCTCCTAGGTTACAACGACGCTGAGCTTGAGGTTGCACGAGACCCTCAGTTGGAGGCGAACTGGAATCGGAGCCCGAAACCACCAAAAATCGATGCATATAGAGAGGGAGAAGAGAAAGAGCTCTAGAACTTGTGGTGTGTTCAGAACCTATGGAGGGGGCCTCTATTTATTGGCTGGTGGAGGGCTGGTGGCTTAAATGGTAGAGAACCGGACAATTGAATGCCCGAACCGGCCGTAAATGTATTGAACAGGACATTAAAAGGGCTAAACCGGACGTTAAGAGCCCTTAATTGCACCAAATCGGCCATTAATTCGATTGAACCGGTCATTCAGTGCCCCTATTAAGGTCGGCCCCTTAATGCCGTCCCTTAATACGGCCTTTAAGACCCTAAACCGTCCGGAATCTGAGGAGTCAGGAATCCGAGACAAATTTATGGAAGGAAAAAAAATTTCCAGAAATGGCAAAACTAGGACGGCACCTCTAGCCATAGGCAGCTAAGACTACTCTTAACTTATAAACCCTTTGAAATTCTCATCCCTAATCGATGTGGGATTGAGTTTCTGCATTTCCCTATATGGGTTCTTTGGGCCCTATGGGCCCTTATAGGCCTGGGCTTCTTCATGGGTTTTTATAAACCAACCCATAACCATTGTAAACAATAAGTCCATGGACTTAAACCCATTTTAATTCCTTCAATTTCTCATTCAATTGGACTAAGGCCCAAATATAATTTTCAATCCATGAGAACAATTTCTCATTCAATTTAATGCCATTTTTCCAACAATCCCCCACATGAATGAAAATTGTTTTATTTTGACTCTATGGTGGTTTCCAACAAGTGAATCCTGCATAGGATAGGTAGGGCAACCCTTTGAATCTTCCCTTCTAAAGTTACACTTACTTTACTAGCTGTCCAGTAGATATGATATCCTTGAACTGTCCTGCTTTCTTGTATAAAGGATCATTTACCTCACACAGGAGTCCACAACACTTCTATTCTGTTCTCACGGTTGTGTTCGTTTGGCCATGAACACCGTCCTGGCTCTGTGAGAGTTTCTAAAGAAATAAGCCCTTTATTCTCCTTTGAAGCGGCTCCACTTCTCTTTCACATAGGTGATTTATAATTTCAAGAGTATTCTGCCTACTCTTTTATAAATCATTAAAGCATCAAAATGCTAACCTCATCATGAAAATATCATTGTTTCTTATAAAGGAACAGGTTGAGGAATAATCCCTCCACAGTGACCTCATCCGGTCTTATGAGTAGGTTGTCCCTTTGAACCTAGATTTTGGGATCTCCAGTCAACAAGGTAGGGTTAGCATGACATAGAACGACGAGTATTTACTAAAGTCATCCAAAAAATGAATATAATAAGAATGACCGATATGAGATAAAGTTGGTGCAGGCCCCCAAATATCAGCATGAATGAGTTCAAATAAAGATGAGCTTTTATTCAATGTGGCCGGAAAGGAACAATTGACAATTTTGCCTAGTTGACATGCAGAGCACACTTTATTAACATTGTCATTATTCAAGGGAACACGAGAACGCAACAATTGACGGACAACAGAAAAGGAAGGGTGACCTAGTCGATTGTGCCATAGTGAGGAAGACTCCGATGTAAAGAGGAGAGCTTGAGGTGGAGAACGACATCTATCATGCAGCGGGAAATAGTATAGCCCATCTTTAACCGGTCCCCGCAGGAGCTCCTGGTGTGTTTGTAGGTCCTTGACAACAAAAAAATGAGGATGAAATTCAAAATAACATGAGTTATCTCGAGCAAACTTGGAAATGGAAAGAAGATTTTTTGAAATTTCTTGAGCATATAAAACATCATTTAGGTATAGGGGTGAGTAGAAGATAAGACATAAGAACCGGAGGCAAGTACGGGTATGGGTTTACCATCACCGATAAACAGTTGGTCATTGCTAGGTGGATCATCCCTGATACTGAGATTACCCAAATCAGATGTCACGTGATGAGTTGCACCTGAGTCCACATACCAATCCAAGTCATGAACACTCGATGAGGAAGCTTGAGCAAAATGAGCCTGTGGTCCAGAAAAGTCATTAAACTGGCAATATGGTGCAATGTGACCAGGACGGTTACAATTTTGACAAATAACAGGGCCTGGTCGAGAAGATGCAAAATACGAAGGTAAGCTGCTAGGCTCAGTCGAGGAAGAGGGGGCCCGATTGTCAGGGCCAAAGCGTAGGGGCTATTGTGGGCCTGAGCGAAAGTGTGAGGCGCGGCCCAGATTGTTGGACCAAGACAGGTTACGACCCTGGGAGAAGATGGGCTGCCCGATTCGGGTGTCACGGGCCTGACCCGCATGGATGCTATCTTCTTGATCCGAACGCATGAAATGGGATCCTCCAGCCCTAGAATCTCTCCTGCCTCTAACAGAACACCCTCTACTTCCTCCATATCGACGATCACCAAATTGTCCAGCTACGCAGTTCGCTTGTGCTGGAGCAGCACGAAAAATTCCAGAAAGTGGTGGCGGTGTCGTCTGGTCAGTCGAATCCGAGTAAGTCCACCGTGCCTCATTATTAAAGAGAAGTGCACAGAGTTCATCTGTGCTGATGGTAGGTATATCCTTCGACAGAGCCAGCACCAGAGGTTCCCAATCACGCCCTAACTCGGTGACGATTGCACGATTGAGCTGTGCAGCAGATTTCATCTTCCCGATTTGTGCGAATCGGTGTGCCAGACATCTAATAGAGTTGAGATGGTCAAGCGTAGGAGTTGAGTTCTTCTTGATGTCGCACCATTGTTGATCGAGAAAGTCCTCTTGAGCAGCAGTCTGTGAGTCGAATAGGGTAGCGTGAGTAACCCAGGCTTTGTTGCTGGTTTTAGCTGCAAGAATGTTATTGCCGATTTCTTCAGTGACTGAAATCATTAAGCAAGCTAGCGTGAACTTATCTCGTGTAACCCAAATTCGATGAGCTGGGTTCGATTCAGTCTGTCCATCTTTTTCGAATGTTTTCTCTGGTACAGGGACGCTTCCTTCAGCATACTTGAGGAGATCGTACGATTCGAGGAGAGCTGTCATGATACCTCTCCAAAAGTGATAATTCTGGCCGTTGAGTTTGATTGGGACATTCGGGAAAGAGGTCGGTAGAGGTAAATCATGGTTTGCCATGGAGCAATGAGGGGAATGTCAGACAAGAAAGGTTGATGAGTGAGCTGGAGGCAGTGTACAGAATCGTGGAAAAACAGAGGAACGAATTGCAGTGTCCCAAGCACAAGCTCTGATACCATAAAGAGAGAAGGGATATTGTGGAATTTTCTTACCTTTCATTGATCACAGTATTGTGTTATATAAGTTACAAATGTTGTCTAAAAGGTAAATACAATGATGCTGTAAATACATAGATATTATACTGTTAATATACAAGGAAATGGTCAATGGTGATTTGTTTCCTTAGTGGTGTGATCGTTATCTCTATCACTTCCCTTCAAAATTTTCCAGCATGTAAAAGCCACTTTTGATAGCACCTCTTCTCATAAGTTTCCTAAATCACCAGCTACCACTTCTAACCATCTATCAAAGGATGTGATGGTCTATTTTGGCACTCAAACTCCTGACACTTCAAACTGCACATGGTTGACCCAATCACAACGCAATAATAGAAGTCCCACATTTTCCTCAAAATCACTGAAAGGGCATTTTGCAACTTCACAAACTTCCCTTTTAGTTAAATTGCTTCTTGAGGGAATTGCATCTTTTATAGCTTTCCAAAGAAAAATCTTTATTTTACTAGGGCATTTTATTTTCCATAGCAGAGTCCAAACTTTCCTATTTACTTGATGTGAAGTTGAGGCTTTAGTAGGTGCGGAACCTGATCTTCCTCTGATAAAGGCATATGCAGACCTGATAGTGACTTTTCCACTTTTCTCATGTGGCCAAATCAAACAATCCCGATCTCCTTTTGAAAATAAAGGAATAGCTTCAATCATTGTGGTTTCTTGTGGCAGAATTTTCACTTGGAGTATTTTAAAATTCCACTATCTTGCGATTCTGTCAATTAAGTTGCATACTCTGATATAAGGATCCTTACTGGCTGAGGCCTTGTAGTTCAAAATTCCTTAATTCTAGAATCCAAATATCTTCCCAAACCCTCACACTTCCTCCATCTCCAATGGTCCATATAGTCTCTTCTTTCAACACTTCCTTACCTTCTAATAGCTCCCCCATAACCAAGACTGTCTTGATCCTCTCCTAACTTCCAAAAAATCATTTGGAGGAAAATAGAGCCCCTCAAGTACCCTTGCCCACAATGCATCAAGACTCTTTAGTAATCTCCAAGCAGTTCTTGTTAGGGGAGCCATGTTATGATCATGCAAGTCCCTGAAATCCATACCTCCTACTTCCTCTAGTTCTATCATACTTTGCCAGTTAATCCAGTGTATTTTTCTCTCCCGCTCATTTTGCCCCCACCAGAATTTAGCCATTAAGTTGTTAACTTCATTGCACCATCCTTTAGGAACCCTCAAACAGCTCATCGTGTAAGGAGGCATAGTTGACACCACAGGTTTGAGTAGAACTTCTTTACCTCCTTGAGCTAAAAACTATGCTTTCCAACCTTTCAATCTATGTTCAATTCTCTCCTTTAAAACTTGAAGTATGTCCTTCTTGCTCCTACCCTACTCTGCTGGAAAACCCAAGTATTTGCTGGTTTCATTTTTAAGTCCACTCCCAGTAGACTATTCACCATCTCTTTGGTTTCTCTATTGCAATTGGAGCCGAATATAAGAGATGATTTTTGTAAATTCACCCCTTGTCTAGAGGTAGAACAATATAGGTTTGGCACCTGCTTCAATTATGCAACATACTGTTCATCAACTCCAAAAAGAATAGAGAATCATTAGCAAAAAACAAGTTGGAAAGGATAGGGCATGATTTATTCATCTTAGCCTCTATAGTTAGCTTGGCAAGGACCTTAGCCAAAAGATGAACAAACAAGGGGACAGTGGGTCCCCTTGTCTGAACCTCTGGAAGGTAAAAAGGTTTAAGAAGCTTTTCCATTCACAATTATTCTATAGGAAATAGTAGAAACACATTCCATTATCCACTTAATCCATTTTTCACTAAAAACCATTTTATGAAGTAGCTTTTCCAGGAAAATCCAATCCACATGATCATAAGCCTTCTACAAGTCCAGTTTCACAGCACAATAGCCTTTCTTACCCCTTTTTCCTTCTCTTAAGAAAGTGAAAGACCTCATGAGCCACAGTCACATTGTCTTGGATCTATCTCCTTGCAATAAAAGTAATTTGCCGACAAGAAATGATTTTTGGGATGATAGGTTTTAGCCTATTGACTAAGATTTTTGAAATGACTTTGTAAGCAAAATTATACAGACTAATGGGACGGGATTGGCATGGATCCTCAGGTCCCGAGACCTTAAGAATCAAAATTATGTCAGTAGCATTTAAAGATTTGGACATACAACCAATTTTGAAAAAAGTTAAGACTGCAGTAGTTAATTCAAAGCCTATGATCTCCCAGTGGTGCTGGTAAACAATCCATTGTATCCATCTGGTCCTAGAGCCAAGGTAGCTCCTAGTTGAAAAACTGCCCTCTTAACTTCCTCCTTTGTTATATCTTTATCCAACACTTTCTTTGTAGGCTCATCAAAGACACAATTGATAATTTCTAAGGTCTATTCAATTTTGAAACCATTTCTGCTTGAAAGAGTTTCTTGTAGAAGTCTAAAAAGCATTTCATAATTTTGTCCTCCTGATCAACCCAGTTACCTTCACTATTCTTGATTCTGATACTCATGTTTCTAGACCTTCTTTTGAGCGTTTCTTTGTGAAAGAAATTGGTATTTTTGCCCCCCATCTCACCCCCCCCCCCCCCCCCCCCCCCCCCAAACTGAAGCCAACTAACCTTGGATCTTGGCTGCCAAAATAATTCTTCTTATCTCCACAGTTCATTTATTTCATTCTAATATCTTCACAATTTGTCTCCCTAGATTACATTGTATCCAACAATTTATGCAATTCTTTAATCCTTTTTGACTATTGGGGAAGGCCCTTTTTACTCCATATTTTTCAGTTCTTCATTGCATAGTGCCAATTTGAGTTGAAAATCTTCCAATTGTATTACATTCCTCTCCCTTCAAGCTTTGGCTATCACCTACTTATGCTTACATCCATCCTCAAGAATCCGTTTATTTCAAATCTAAATTGCTTGCAACCCCTTTTGTCATTCCAACAAGTATATATGATCAGTGGTCTATGATCAGATCTTGTAAAACCTTCATGAACAACTTGAGTTTAAGGAAAAGTAAGCTTCCATTCTTCAGAGGCTATTACTCTGTCCAACCTTTCTAAAATCATACTATCATCTCTATTATTAACCCAAGTGAACTGAGATCCTTGAAATCCATAATCAGCAAGTCTTGTGTCAAACATTGTCCTTCTAAACTCCTTTATACTTCTTTCCTCTTTCCTACTTCCTCCTTTCTTCTTAGAATGATTTAGAATATCATTGAAATCTCCTGCTCTAAATCAAGGATCATGTACATTCCTTGCCAGATCTCTCAACAGAATCACAATCAGCATAAGACCAACTTTCTTCTAACTTCCTCAAAAAAAATCTCGGTATCAATCATATTCTAATTAGATTGTAGAACTTCCATTGTATCTCCCATCCACAATAAGGCCAGACGTCCACTTAGACCAACTAGCTCCACATAAGTTCCATTGTCAAACTTCATCTTCCTCCGTAGGGTCTCCAACTTCTCTTTTTTGTTTTTTATTTCTAGTAAAAAATTGTACCTTAGGTCTATACTACCATATCAGGGCCCTTAGATGATGAACTATCAAGGGGACCCCCAAACCTTGACAGTTCCAACTTAAGCAGATCATTGTTTCTCGGTGACTTTTCCAAGCAAGCCACCAAAGCCAAAACTCAAATCAGCATTTAACACAACAGGGATCTCAACTAATGCATTCTTCCGGTTTCTCTTGATATTCTTTTTACTTTTAATGGGCAACCTTTTTTGTTCTTTTTTCCTCTGCCTTTTCTTCACTATCTTGGACTGAATAATGTCAATTATTTTTCCTTCCTCCACTATTATCCTTCTCTTACGAGATCTTGTATTCAATTCATCTTCCTCAGCCTTTCTTTTTAAGCTTAAATTTTTCAAAGCTTCAGACAAGCTAAAAGGAATCAAGGCTTTACTATTATCTTCATCTTCTTCACCAGTAAGCAGTTCCACAAAATAGTCACCATTCACTTCACACAATTTTACTTGGTCCTCAAAGAAAGATTGTTCTTGGGCTTCCTCCACAATTACCTTTTCTTTATTCTGAACCTACTCATTGTTGCCAGGGAGATTCTCTTTGTTTTCACATTTATCCTCATTCTTATCACCATAAAAAATTTTCAGCTTAACATGCGGAGTAGTTTCTACATTTGTGTCTGTCTCTTGCTCAGTTAAGGGAGTCAAATGGTTGTTTCTTTTATCTCCTTGATTGTGCCAATTGCCAAATATGCTTTCATTGATTACAAATTGGGATGCTTTCACATGATTAGCCCTCAACCAAGGACCATATTTTCATTGATCTTCATTCTCAGTCTCTTTTTTACAGGTCTTAATGGTATGATCTAGTTTTCCACATCTGAAATAGAAGGCAGACAACCACTTGTATTTGAACTCTATCCAATATTTCTCATCCTTATGAACCATCACCTGGGTACCTTTACATAAAGGTTCATCCACCTTGATCACCACTATAACTCTTAGAAAGCTATCACGGCTCCCTTAACTCCCACATTCTCATCCAACTTCGCTGCATATTCAACTTTCTAAGCTATTTTTTGAGCACTCTGAATCAGCATCGGATCCCTTTGTAATCTATGAATTTGAATCTAGAAACTAATAGAATCTAGACTTAGTTCGCCCAACCTTTTATCATGGTCCCATTTGACTATATTCAAACACTGACCATCTATTGTCCAAGGTCCTTCCTCTATGGGTCTCACGGTTCCCTTCTCATTATTCAATTCAAATAGAAACACATTAGTCTTCAAGCCCAAAATCCTCACCTCTCCCAATTCACTCCATGACCACTTTAGCACACCCATGACAATCTCCCAGTTGATTTTCCTATCAGCAATGACTCTTCCAACTAGAGCAGTGTTTTTATTAGGGCTATCAAGGCTCGAGGACAGATGTATTACCTTAGACTATTTTCCCATCACCATAAGACACTTAGTCACAGATTTTCTACAAAACAAGGTATTAGTATATTCAAAACCTTAAAGCTACTAACACACCAACTAGATCACCCAAATGACAACCTAGCTGCCAAAACGATTTAGATGTAGAGTAAATGACACAATGCAATTTCATTTGATTGTAAAAACCTCCATGCTGCCATACAAACAGTTTCAATCAAACACTAGGATGCAATCAAATCGCAGAAATGGTGTGAGAACTGATGGTTGACAAAAGGAATTGTTCCTGCAAGGTTAGCAAAGCTAGCAGGCATGATCAGACAGGTAGAGGTTTTGGCACAACTCTCAGTTTCTTGCATCTTTAGAACAAGCAATCAGCCGAGCACCGGAGATTATTAGAATCACAGATTATGATTTGAGAAATGACGACTGGCAAATGTAAATGCAAACAATTGTCATTGAAAAAGAGCATCATGAGTAGAATTTAGAAAATTTGATGCTATTCGATTAAAGAAATAAAAAAAGCACAATTGAGACTATGAAAATTGACTCTAAAATAAAAAACTAAGCGAAGAAAACCTGAGCGTTGCGGGGAGACAATCAAGCAGAACTAATTGGAAAGCACTCACGAGGAAAGGATTTTCTCTCTCTTGAAGGCTAGAGAGAGGGCTAATTTCTGACCAAGATAGCATAATAGTTAAAGTTGAAGAAATTTAAAATAAAGTATGAGAGGAGTATGATAGAGATATAGGGAAATATGGTATATCAATGGTCGTAACCACACACTTTATTGAATTGAGCAACTCACTAATTATACAAATGAATGACCTATTTGTATGCAAGGAGAACAGAATAATCTAGGAAATATATAAACTGAAAATATCATGATAGGATCTACAGTCTTTATTGAATTAAAAATAGTTGTGGCTAAAATCAAACTTGCTTTAGATTTTTCCTACCCTAGACGACTTTGGTTACCTCAAAAATACTTGAAGACCAATGAAACTGAAAAGGAAAGAGGCAAAACCCGAAAAGGAATTAAACAAGAATTGACATAAATGCCATTATTCCAAATTCTATCATTACTCCCACCCTAAAGAGTCACCTTGTCCTCAAGGTGAAAATCGGCAAGAAGTTAAATAGATCAACAGTTCTTTTCTTTTCAGCATGGGTGTTCCCCCTCCATGATCTATTCTCTCTCCTCCCCTTCACCTCCATCATCCCTGTCATTGCACACGGTTAAAACCGGTAGGTTTTGGTCTTCGCACCAGTTGCCTGATGTAAACTTGTTATCACAACAAAAGCATATTCCATTGGTTTATTGTTCATCATCTCGGTTTCCATGAGTCTCTTGACTCCTGTCAAAGTTCCTACAGTTGGATTTTTTGTTCTTCATTCTAGTATTCTATTGTCTAGTTTTTTTATCATCCTCTAGGTGTGCTTCTAGAATTCATGATCACGTTTCAATCCTTGTCAATTGATATAACTCCATGGCTTCATTCAGCCCTCTCGACTTCAAGGTCAGTAATGAACCGCGAATCTCAAGCTTGAGCCCTTTCATGAAATTGCCTTTTAGTACCGATTTGGAAACTCCCCAGAATTGACCGAGAAGTAGCTTGAACTATTCCCAGTACTCCACCACTGTTCCTTCTTGCGTCAGGGCCAAAAATTATTCCTTTATGTCGCTCTCCTTCCTTGGACGGAATCGCTTTA
This sequence comes from Lagerstroemia speciosa, assembly GCA_037672795.1. Taxonomy (NCBI): domain Eukaryota; kingdom Viridiplantae; phylum Streptophyta; class Magnoliopsida; order Myrtales; family Lythraceae; genus Lagerstroemia; species Lagerstroemia speciosa. Next base: position 6,544,732 of record CM075296.1, read on the forward strand.
GCTAGCAGTCTTTGAACTCAGCCCAAGATTTCATTGGGGTGCGGCCATTCTCTCCATTGAAACCATGCGAGTGCCTTCCCTTCCAGGCATACTGTTGCTACCATCAGATTTTCTCTTTTGGTCAACCTGTTGACAGTGAAATACCTCTCAGCCTGGTATATGCATTTGTATGCATTTTCTCCTTCAAAGATAGGCCTCTTTAATTTTCACACTCACATGTTAGCCCCAAAGTGAGTTTGCCCCGACATGTTTCGCATTGATCGTCATCCATTTCACTGCGCTTTTCCACCATTGGCCAAAGAACCTATGCCAATCCCGTTTGATCTTTGCCCTTGCCCTAATTGTGATTGCTTGGGTATGCTGCCCTAGCCTTGGCCTTGGTTCAGCCCCAATTTGCTTTGGTCACTCCTAGGCGCATAGGGGGCTGGTAGACTTGGATCCTATATGTTAGGCCCCATTCCTTGAATATCTCCTTGCCAAGGTCCAAAGCTCGCAGCCCGGGCCCATTAAAACTCTAGCCCGTCCCAATAAAACGTCCCTTCTATCTAGTCAAGCCCGTAGTTTCGCTCTTGCCTTTGCCTCCTCCTTCGCCTGAGTTACCCAAGCCGAGCCTACTTCCCATCCCAATGCTCCAACATTGCTTCCCACAGAAATTGCAACCATCGGTGCCTTTCCTCTCGTGACTAAAGCTGCCCCTTCAACACCGTCGTCCCAGCTGTCCAATTCCCACTACCAAATCCCTTGGACCGATAGCTTCTTACATGTTGGAGCACTCGATTCCCCATGCGTGCTCTCCTTTCCCTTCAGCTGCCAATCCACTACTCACCTCCACCTCCGTGGTCCCCATTGGTGAGCTGGGTGTGGCCTTGTGCAACTTGGCCAACAGGTGCTCATCTTCAGCTTCATCAAGGCCTTCAACGCTGCAATCTCCTACCTCCCCAAATCTATCTTGTTTGAGACTGCCTCAATCTGCTCTATCATGGATGAACGGAGCTGCCCGACTTCCTCATCCAATCTCTCATCTAGCACTTCGACCCTACATGCCACCATTGCTCGGTATTGTGCTCTCATACCACTTTTATAGGTTCTTATATCTTTATTGAATAGAAAATAACTGTGGTTACTATTTTAGAGACGGCCGGACTCTCCTAATACAAGAAAAATAATAAAATAAAACTCAATCTAGATTTTCCCTATCCTAAGTGACTCTTGGGACTCCCATAAATACTTGTAGACCAATGAAACCAAAAAGCAAAGAGGCAAAACTTGAAAACGAATTAACCAATAATTGACATAAATGCCATTATTCCAAATTCTATCACATCAAACTAATATCAAAAAGGTATTTGAATTCCTAAATATGTCAACTAATGTATCCAATTAACATCATTTTATATTTAAATATTTTATTTCCTAATAGACTAAAATAATGTCCTAATATACTCGCTAAAAATGAATATGGAGTTGTGGTGAAATGTTCACCTTATAATATTAAACTTCGTTGTCTGTTAGTGTAACCGATCGAGTAATTACTTCATTACTTCATGATAAAAACAAAAAGAAATTTTTACACTCTCATAAGCTCTCCATTCTCTTATATTTTCTACATAGGCATGAACGTGATCCATGCACATGATTGGAAATGCCTACTTAAGTTCATGACAGCAGCGGATGATTTATCCTGATCGACCAGCTCTAATACTATGAAAAAATTTAAAATAAAATATGAGAGGAGTATGATAGAGATATATAGAAATATGGTAGGCCAATGGCCAAAACCACACACCTTATTGAATTTAGTAACTCACTAATTGCATAGACGAACTACCTATTTATAGGTAAGGAGAATAAAATAATCTAGAAAATATATAAACTAAAAATATAAAAATAATATAAAAATATTTGAATAGCTTAAATATATGAACTAACGTATGTGATTGATATGATTTTATTTCTAAATATGTTATTTCCCAATAAACTAAAATAATATCTTCTCTAATAAAAGTCGCAACACACAGTAATCTTCATTATTTCAGATAAAACCATGAAAAGCAATAGTCCATTAATTCAAAGTTCTCTCGTATATGATTTGGTGGATGCAAAATCTTGGATTCAAATCTCTACTACGCATGTATGTTAAAATGTCTATTTAAAGTATACTCTTTGATATTGAATTGGAAGATACTGGTTTTTTAATCTATATTAAACTTTTTATTATACTACGCTTATGGGACCAATGTTGAGCATTGGCTATTATTCTGTACATCTGTTATATTTATGGCTGAACATGAAAAATTGAATATTAAAGAGCGGGGGAATTAGATCACTACTCCTGCTACACTCATTTTTCATTCAGAAAAAAAACATTATTTCAGGTAAAAGAATAGAATTAAGTATATCCACCAATTGGCTGTGAATTGATATTTATTTTCTAAAAATATGTACTGTTGAAAAAATCACATTTAAATGAGAAATTGTCTCATAATTGGATAAACGAATATGGGCTAAAATGGATTTGAATAGGTTATGGGCGGCTAATAACAAATGGATAAAAACTTAAGGCCAACTATGATGAGCTCATAAGAGCCCATTTGGTGAATTGGAGAAATTCTACCCTACATTGATAAGAAATGAGAATGTAGAGCCGATTTATAAGAGAAATATGATCTCACATGAAATAAGCTTTTTTTGCCATATTATGCGAATTCTACCCATTTCATGCTCATGGTGCAATCAAAGGTCAATTTAATTGAACTTGTATGTACACATGTGGCGACTGCACCGGATATGTTCGTTTCAATCATGAGGTCTCGAGAGCAGCAAACTGCCAAGTTCCCACGGTTCTGGCCTTTAATTCATGATTTTGTGTCATTTACACCAACAATCCTCTCCTTCACTATAAATAGGACTATCGTCCTAAGGTTTTAATACACTGAAAAAAGCTTCTCTCTTCTTTTATCTTGTGCATCATTTTCTGGTGGTTCGCTGCATTTGGTTCGCTCGATGGGTTTGAAGTTTGATCAAGAGGAGATGAATAAGCGTTAAGAAAATTGTAATCACCACAAATCTCGACAATCAGTACAATATTATTTATTGTATTCTTTCAACCCGATTATTATTCATTTTTTATTGCAACATATTATAGCACGAGTTCGTATCGTGGGAAAATTTTTCTACTTCAAAATTTATTTTGTAACTGTGGCCATCATAAATTATTTTATCAAATGATTTCGATAACATTTACGTTTGTAATTTTTATAATATATTCATACACAGGTTGCCTGAGCTTAATATATAGTCCTGTCAGTTCATATTCCTTTACTCATGCATTTACTGTCGGATTCACACGTAGATGTCAGATTCACAGCTGAGATGGGTGGTGACGTCCCATTTTTTATACGTTTCCCTATAAAGTTTTGTGATTAATATAAATTATTAGCGTAAATCATATACTTTTATGTTATTTTTTTCGGTGGAATTTATTTTTTGTAATTTAAATTCCAGAGGAAAGTAATGTGTTAGGTTTCTTATTTTGGGACAATTTATTTCTTTCGCCACATGCTGCTGTTTCCTCTCATATAAAGTCACCGGCTCTTCGGGAATCGGCAACACAAGTCCGGAGGGGGTATGTTTTCCATGTGGAAGTGAGTAAATATTTAACATGCACTACATATCGAGTTCATTATACACGTAAAGTTTCTACAATTTTTGAGTGTCAAATTTACATGTGTTAAGATTTGAACGATAATCTATGCAATGAAATCATTACATTTATTACCCACCAAACATGTAGAAAATGAGTAAAAAGATTTCGTAGGTGTAGTGTAGCAAACTACCAATGTCACATCCTAATTCTGGGTATGAAATGTTTAAAATAACTTCTCTGCACATGATAGATGAGTATAGAAAATTCATCTAAGAAAGCATAAATAAGTAATTTAATTTTTTTATGTTTAGATTTCAGTCAAATTTTCTAAAACTAAGATATTTTAATAAAATTTACATAATTGAATAAATATTTGCAAATTTTTTGAATCTTTTTATATTTTATAAATATTCCTTTAAAAATATTAAACGGCTCGTCATGTTAGTAAGTATGCAAGTGTGACATCCACGTTAACTGCAATGTCAACGAAAATAAACAACGTTAACCCAAATTTGTCAGAATGTTCAATTTTTAAAATATTTTATACCAGTTGGGTACAAATTTTGTACAAATTTAAAGCTTCTCGAAAATTTTTTGTGTTATTGGTGCAAATTCCCCTTTTTAGTTTATTCCTCTTGGAGCCACACATCTCATTTTCTTATTAAGAATAAAATTGAATATATCTACAAAAAGATTCTGTCAGAATCAATATTAAATTTCCCCAAAATATGCATCTATATAATTCCTATATGTATATTCATCCACATGATTGATGGTGCCTAACATGCGATCCTGCCAGTTTACTCATGCATTCACTGTCGGGTTCACAATGGATGTCCGATTCATGGCTGAGATGGGCGGTGACGTTTGTATTCTACATTCCTTTCAAAAGAAGCATTTTAATTAGCATAAATTAATGAAAAGTACAGAGAGATAGGTTCCTTTATGTTAATTTTCTCGATGGAACCTATGTTAAGTAATTTAATTTTGGTGATAAGGAAAACTTATAAATATAATATGATGATAGTAAATAAAAAAAAATAAAATAGGTGCATAACTCTCATGGTGAAGATCAAACCTTTAACCTCTAGGTTTTGAGGCAAAATCTTGTGGCATTGCACCAAGAACTGTTCCTCTTACATTTAGTAGGGGCATACACAAGGTATCGAGTAGACTCGGAACATACAAGAACCTACTCTATTGGGTTGGTTTTGAGTAGATTTCAATAAAATGGGTAGGTTACGGGTAACAAATCAAGGAACTGATCGGTTCCAGTTCCGATTCCGATATACAAGATACTCGGGACCTGTTAAACTGATTTACGTGATTAATTTTAATCATTCATAACTTTATTGTTTGAACACTAATTCACGAACGTTTAAACCATTGTACTCCTAATTTGATGAACTTTTTTTAACTAATTTTTATGCATATTTGATAAATTTTCATGTTTAAAATATCATTATAACTTTAAGTCAATAATATATAACACTTAAATATATTACAAACATACTTAAAATTATATATATTTGATTATGATAAAAAATTATATGAAATAATAACTACAACAAATATTGAAGTAATCTGTATTATAGAGATAAGAGAATAAACAATAAACAGGCTCCAAAACATGTGGTTAGTGAAACTATAGATGAAATAGAAATTGGGTAGCCTTCAGTAATACAAGAGGTGTCCATATAGGGTTAGGGCACTCCACATTGGCCGATACATGCGCTCTCCTATTACTATTATTTTTTATATATTGAGGGAATTTAAATTTCGTCCAACCAATCTCTATGATCCAATACACGCACCAACAAGTGTATATGACAGGGTGAATTTAGAGGTACATGCCAGTTTGAAGGGAATTTGAACTTGAGATGGGAAGAAATACTTGTATTTTTCATTACCACTAAACTAAATCCCTTGAGGTTACGAGGATACTTGAACTCCTATTCGTGGTATGTTCCTAATTTTCCAAAGTACATCAAATCATTTCGAATTAACTTGGATCAGGAAAACAGCGTTGCTGTCATGTTGCCAAGGTAAGGCCAACCTGAGAAATTGCTTGTGCGATTTTATATTTGAAGACTTGGTTAAGATGTTCGAGTAATTGAAAGACAACATGCATTTATCTATTTCGAAAGCAGCCAACATAAGTGCACAAGTGCTTGTTTTTAATGTTGAATTGTGTGTTGAGAATGAACTATTTGCGAAGTAGGCAACTGAGTCTAAATAAGATTGTCAGACTTACGAGTTTACGTCAGTGAGAAACTACCAAAGATAAGTCCGGGTTCAGGTCAGAGATTATTGTATTGTCAGATCCTCATACATTATTTTATTAATATATCATTGGTCTGTAGGAGTCTGAGTTCATTTCCACCCAGACAGCTAAACTATCAAGTGGCGGAACGCAATTATCTTATAAACCCATAATTTTACTATCGTCTTATTGATGTAGGATCTAACATTGGATATGATTTCTAGCAAGGAAGGATCTAGAAAACTTATATAAGGGGATGAAACTCAATGGTAGAATTTTAGGACAGATTTAAAGAAACGAAATAAGATAATCCAATAAAAAATATACAAAACCAAGTAAAAATCATATAAAATTTTACGAGCTTTCTCGAGTTTAGGGTATTTTATGGCACGTATATACACACATATGTACACAACAGGAGTAATGATTGACAACATGATTTTACATATGATTACAGGTAAATGTTTATTAAATAGTGATCGGTGAAGCACATCATTGGGAGCATTTTGGACTCCTCCGATTGGCTAAATACCGTATACGTAAGTTTACATACTGCCACAGGTAATACACTAAAAAGGTCGAGGAGGGTTAAAACAAATTTCTTATTTAGGGTAAAAAGATTGAGGGTGGCTATGGAGGGTATGTTATCCCACAAACAATCAAAATTTTCATCCCCTCGAAATGAGAGAGCCTTGTATGTCATGGGTGGACCGTGTTAATACTGCTTGGTAGTATCACAAGCCAATAGTATCCAGTTATATAAACAGTTTTATGATAAAGAATTTAAGTTGTAGAATGTAAATTCATTCTTTTGATTAAGACAAACAATAAAAAATGATAAACGACCGTCTCAACCAAAAGTCCCACCTCTCTCCTCATCGTCATTAACACTAAAAGTTCTAAAAATCTAAAGAAAATCCTAAATAAATACTTTAAACATTCTAAAAAATTTTAAGAAACCCTAATGGGCCCAGAAAATCCTTAAAAATCACAAAAGAAAATTACTAAAAGACCCATGTTTGATAATGTTCAACTTTCTTCTACGCTTCTCATTAATCAATGTCGGGGTTTATAGGATTTCTCATCTCTTAAGGTATTTAACATTTTATTTGGGATTTTTAACTTTTAAAAAATTGTTTAAATTTATATTTAACGGCCTTAAATTTCTCTCATAATACTATTTATTTGACTAAATATTATTGACTTATGACACCACCAAGTAATGCTGATGCAGTATACCTGTGACGTAACAAAACTTTCTTATATAGGAGGTAATGTTAGGTATTACAACCACCGGTAACGGTAGATTTGAAAGTCGACCCAACACAATTCTGCCCCTCTCTATTTAATATTTATAGTACAAGTACAGCTATGAGAGAACCATGATAAATTGTGAATAATAAGAGATTACGGAGTGTCCTAATTCCATGAGAATAAGGATTCCATCTTACCCCAGAGGGTTGGGCATTCTCATGCTTCGAGCTTGTTACTATAGCGCATCTTCTAGACTTGAAGCATCAGGCAGATATTATAATCGGATAAAGTCTCTAATGGAACGGTCATACCACGTAGACAATTTTAACGTGATATATTCATCTAATCAAAATTCACTATTTATATACTTGTCCAATCAATGTCACCGCTAATTAGGATTCATTGTTTATTATGATTTTTTTATTTTTATAAAATTTTATAGTTTAGTAATTATATTTATATATAATTATTAATTATACAATAAATTTTAATTAAATAAATATAACATATTATTATTAACACTGATACAATCGTTTTACTGCAAGCTGTCTACCAGTCGTGTAGCGCCTACTCTTTCTGGAACTTCGTGCCTTAAGAAAGTCTCCGTTTCATATTATGCGGGGGTCCAATTGGGTCAAAGTTCGGTCCGTCAAATAATCTCAACCCTACACAATACGTCCAAATGCCATTGGCAGATTCGAGATTGCGGCTTCGTTTTTTATTTTTCCCTCAAAGATCAGATGGGTCGGCTGTCTAATCCAGGCGGATGACCTCGTAAGATCAACGGCCCGCATTGACTCTCTTCCCTCACACTTTTGATGTCGCCCGCTGATTGGAGATGTCGCCATCTTGGCTGAGATGTGCGGTGACATAAGACCTCTGGAATTCTTATTTGTTAGATAAGTATAGATCCTTTATCTCTGATGTTGTCCCTTTTTTCCATTGGCCGACATGTCATTTAAAATGTGGGGCCGTTTTTCAATTTTACAGTCGGCGGGCTCGATTATTGTTAAATGATAGGACAAGTTAAGATTATATCAAAAATTTTTGAACTATAAAATTTTTGTTGAAAAAAATTATTATAATTTGAGATTTTTGGTGTTTGAAATAATATAAGTTAATTGTAAAGTTACCAATAAAAAAATTATGAAATTTGGCCGATGTAAATAAAAGAATTGTAAAGTTGATTGTAAAATTAATGTGATATGATAATATTACATGTTTTAAATGTAGACTTTTCGCCAACTACAATGCAAAATTTTAGTCAATATAATTTCATATTACAATTAATTTTGCAACTAAATGCCGTAATTTATGGTGTAAAATATGGGGTTCTACCATTTTACTACCAACGAAACAGCACCTCAACAAAAAAGACATGTTCTTTGCAATTGAGCTAAACAGACATGTCATCTAACAATAACCATTTGTAATGTTACGAATAAAAATAAAATATAAAAATAAAAGCATAAACAAAAATAAAAAGAAAAGATAAAAAAATGAAAAATGAAAATAAAATATATTTTTTAGATAAATCCATTCTGCTTTAAATTTACTGAAACTATAAAAATATACATGATTGTTCATAGCTCACATGACTAGCATGAAAACATTTACATCAAGATAAAGATAGATGAACAAAGAACAAAATGATTACCAGGACACATCCTAGTAATCAAGTAATTTGCTATGCTCATCTGATCTAATCTTTTTGTACAAATCTTTAATCCCTAATAATTTACATATAATTGTAAACTGGATACTAGTTAAGATATTTTCTTCTGAAAGAGTAGAGGAGCATAAAATGATGTCATTCCGCACTTTTCAAATGTAATAGATGTAAGTATTCCAAGACAGATGAAACAAAATAGAGCAACATGATCTGCCTTTACAAGTTCGTATGATCCAATCAAATTCAAACAGCCAGTCCCTGCAAGTTCGGTGCACGCCATTGAGCTGCAAAATGAGAGTTCAAATTTTCTTCAAGAAAGGACATCCAAAGAGAAAATGGTCCCTGCATTCAAGATCAGTTTTAGAAAACACATGTAAAGGAGAAATACTCCTATTCCACCAAACAACTCTATCACAAGTAGCAAGTTTATTAGTAACAACAAGCCATGAAATAAAACTGTGTTTTGGAATTAGAAGTTGAGACCACACAAGCTTATCCCATGGAACTTTGGGACCTTTTGATCTAAGGGAGTTCTAGGTAAAAGTAACCGAATAGAAACCTCTTGGATTACCTGTCCACAATTTTATCATCTATGTTCAAAGATGGAAAAATAGATGATACATCTTTCTGGATGGAGTGCATGATATTCAGCCTAGAAGTCTTCCAATTCCAGCTCTCATCACCAATTACTATTGAAACAAAGTCATGAATAAGAAACCCTGAACCATTAGCATTATTGTTAGGAGTAAGAGACATGAGAGGGCTAAGTGGTTGCCATTGTCAAACCATAACCATGTCTTTTTGCCATTGCCATTCCCATTGATATGTTTGATCAGGATAAGCACTCTTGAGGATTTTTCTCCAAGATTATGAGCAAGAACTCGGAGTAGAGATGGACCAGAAGTTCTTTCCTAGGAGGTATGCTTGAACTCAGGTGATCAACAAGGATCCATCACCACTAATATTTAAAATAATACTAAAAAATTTAACTAGGTTAGTTGAGATAATTATGCCACTTCTCATAACATAAGATATTATATTCGAATCTTATAAATAAAAAAATTAATGATTGTGAGAGTATTATCCTTAAGAGGATCGATGACATTCATATTTGAATTATTCAAAATTTACCAAACTTTTAAATATCATATGGTATATAAAAATTATAACAGAGTTATGTTAACTTTTCACGTGTTCACATTTCAATTTAACTACGTTAAGAACACCAAGTCATAAAGAGATGAGTGCTTCGTTGAGCAAAATTTACCTTAGAGGAGAAGTTGAAGAAGGGATAAAAAAAGAGACTTGGCGATCAGTGGCATGCGCAAAAGTCACGGTTATGAATGACAAAGCTTGAACGAAACTTCTCGAGAAGGTATCTCTCATAGTTGAGAAATTCTTATATGGACTACGCTCAGGAATAACGTGAAAATTTTAATCAATAAATATTTAATATGTAAGTAGATATTTTAAATTATATTTAAAAATAAATATTATTAACGAATAAAAAAGGTGATATGATACTTAATAATGACGTGTTAAATATTCGTTAGTGAAGTTCACGAATGACGAGGCAAGCTGAGCTCGTGTAAGAATCTCTCATATTTCTATCGTGTCATTCAGTTATAAAAATAAATAAAATTTGTTTAATTTTATTTTTTTAAAATATAAAAACACCTAAAAATAATTTAATAGTATTGTTTTTATCTTAAATTTAAAAAAATAATTGAATTCGATTTAATTAATGAGCATGGATTTGTCTCACCCTTTATTTACCCTTTATGTCATTCTTATTTCCATCATTTTTTAGTTTTATGAACTTCTTTTATGACAAGGAGAAAAATACAAAACCCATTATCGGAGATAAATTATCACTTTAAATAATAAATAAAATTTATTAGATAAATTTCAAGTAATTAGTCCAAGTGAATACGATGTGTATATAAATTATATATTGAAAAAAAAGGTAAAGTTCATGAGACTAAAATCGTAGAGCGCATCATGAACTCGTAAAATACTCTCATAAAATGAAAGATAGCTTGCCAGTGAAATTTTACTGCACAATCAATAAAAAGTGATGGTATGCTGCGAACAAATCCTTTTTTTTTTTTTGCTGAAAACGGCACGCATCTGTTGAAGATAACAACAGCAGCCTCGGGCCCCTCACATTTCTTCCCGCCTAAGTACCGACGAAGGTGCGAACACAATCATCTTTCAAAGGCATAAATGATGAATCTCCTTTAATACATATGTAAATCGTAGTAAATTATTCAAAATCTGCGTTATTTAATTCACTAAAAAATTTCAGTAATTTACTTGCCAAAATTTATTTAAAATGACATGTTTGATTTAGGGGATATTATTCCTCTTCTACTATTTTTTGGCCAAAAGGAATTCTCTTCCGTTGAGATTTGATTTTGTTATTCTAGAAAAAAAATTTGAGATATTGAATTGATGAGATTGTCGAGATATTTGACTATCTGTCATATTCTCTGTTTCTTTGTTTATTGATCGTTTAGTTTATAAATAATTTAATTTGTCATTATAATCTTTGAGTTATCTAATAAAGAATTATCATTTACTCCCATGTGTTCATTCTTCGGACAAATATGTTCTCTCCACTCTCTACCATACTCTTTTGATTTATTTTAAATTTGACATGGTATCAAAGCGAGTCAATCCTGAACTCACACCATGCTAGATCCGAGTGTGGAAACCGGTGATCTGTTAAGCTCAAGACTGGAAAAAAATGTTCGACTTATAGGAGAACTGGGTACCGCTACATAATAGTGTAAAATTTTAGGTGGATATGGGTTGGTATTAAATTTGAAACATTCACCAGAAATGATAACATTTGGTACATTGCCCGCTCCAGATTCCATATCCAACAGAGATACTAACATAGATGGCCTCTCAGAAAACCAATCTATGCTCTTCATCTCCTTTCTTTGCCACTGGGCTACGAAGTCAGCAGTTTTTATTCGCTGATTTGCAAACCCGGTCCTGGCTACTCTAATTTCACATACGAAATGTTCAATCTGCCAGCACACATTCACATTGTGATTCGTAATCAATGCGAAACATAATTTTCTAGTACGTTTCCAGAATAATTCTCGGCCAATTCTACTATATGAAATAATTTATTGACAAGTATTTTAAAAGTTCATTTATAAAGATATATATATGTATATTTGTTGATTTATAACTCTCCGTTTCACACTCCTCATGGCTTTTCTAAGTACAACTCTCTCTTTTTGAGAAACTATAAAGAACAAGGCAAAAGCTACCTCCACTGCCTAGTTACTCTCAACGCAAAACTCCAAAGGTTAGTGACGTGGTTGGTGACATCAGGAGGTCAAGGTAGAGCCCTATAAATTGCTATTCTTCTGCTTCACACTTCACCTCACCCATCAGCTAAACCAAACCAACTCCAAAGATGTCTTCATCTTCCAAGTACTTCCTACTGATCCTCTTTGCAGCAGTGCTTCTCACCACTGCCATTGTTAATGCTGATCACCACCATGACTCCGGTGATCACCACAAGCCACCCCACAAGCACCATCCTGGCGGGAGGCTTCTACTCGAACACGAGGAAGATTCCCACAAACCGGTCCCTGAACACAAACCAAACCCGAGACATGACGAGCCTCCGCATGATCACCATCCTGGACACATTCTTGTAGAGGTTGAAGATAGCCAAAAGCCATTTCCTGAGCATAAGCCACCTAAACATGAGGAGGGGCCACCAAAAGGTATTCAGAAATGATTGCAGTTAATTGTCTTTCAATTTCATATACGACCATAAAATTTGTTCTAATATTTGTGGGTACATTTCTTAAGGTAAGGGAGAGAAACCGCCACCTAAACACGAACCACCTCATGGTCATATCCTCGTAGAAGAGACTGTTGAGGACAACAAACCATCGAAGGGAAAAGGGGGCAAGCCACCACACGACCATCACCATGGCCACATTCTCGCTGAGGTTGAGGACAGGAACAAGCCACCCAAGAAGGGCAAGGATGACAAGCCCCACCATCCAGGACACATTCTAGTTGAGGAGGCGGAAGATGTTCACCGGCCACCTAAGAAGGGGGACGAGCCACCCAAGGAAAAGGGCAAGAAGCCACCACATGGCCATCTTCTTGCTGAGGAGGCTGAGGAGATCGACAAATTACCAAAGGAGGATGGCAAACATGGCAAGGGTGAGAGGAAGCAACCCCCGAAGCACAAGCCACCGCATGGTCACAACCTTGCTGAGGAGGTTGAGGAGTTGGACTCAAAGAGAAAGGGTGAGAAGCCACCACCAAAGCACAAGCCACCACATGATCAACACCCAGGTCACATTCTTGCAGAAGAAGTTGAAGATGCTTACAAGCCCCCACGCAAGATGAAGCCTTCCCCGGAGAACCCACCAAAAGGCCATCCCCACAAGCCTCCGCAGTAACCTCCAACAGACAGCCGAATGTCTCTCCTTGATCCTTGTCACATAGAGAAAAAAATAAAGAATGAGCGCTTGCTGCTTGCTTAGATTGTGGAGAGTTGCATTGTGTTTCTAGCCACTGCTGCTTAGTTTTATATCATATGGTTCACTCATATGATGTCATTAGCGCAGTTGCATGTTTGGTGTTGTATATTATGATGACTATATTATCACATGGTCATCTTAGTGATGAGCTTTCATATCCAAATTTCTCTTTGCAATTCGAAAGTTTACTACTAAGACACATCATTTTTTTCTTTCATTTAGTAGTATCAATAATGTTGAGATTAAAGTCCCATATTGACCAAATTGAAGAATAAACTTGGGTTAATAAAAGAATTGGATACCACCACCTATCAGCTTAGGCTTTGGGTGGAAACGGCCTCGAGACTCTGCTAGGTTAAGGTAGAAATTTAATATGGTATCGGAGCAGGTCGCCCCTAAACTCACACCACCCCAGGCCTGAGTGTAGAACTCATGACCTATTAAGCCCGAGACAAGAAGAAAAAAATGCCTAGTTCGTGGTCAATAGTCCCCCCTTTCTCCCAATATGGAAGAAAAAATACTCGACTCGAGGTCAATTGTTGAGGGCGGGTGTTTAAAAGGCACATATCAAGTGTGAACACGTTGTTACGTGAAGGCGAGTGTTGAGATTAAAATCCCCCATAAGCCAAATTGAAGAATAAACTTGGGTTGATAAGAGAATTGGGTACCGCCACTTATCAGTTTAAGCTTTTGGGTGAGACTATTGTAAGCTCAGGTGGAAATTTACTTTGGTATCAGAGCGGGTCACACCTGAACTCACACCATGTCAGGCCCGAGTATGAAACTCATGGCCCGTTAAGCTCGAGACTAGAAGAAAAATGCCTCGCTCATGGTCAATTTGTCGAGTACCGAAAAAGTCTAACCCATATGTTAGCCCGAGGATGGAAGAAGGCCCGCCTCGTGATAGTTTCTCCCCCCTTGCCTGAGATTGAAAGAAAAATACCCAGCTCGATGTCAGTTGTTGAGGGTGGGTGTATAATAACACTTGTCAAGTGTGAATACGTTGCCACATGAGGGGGGTGTTGAGAATTAAATCCTACATCGACCAATTTGAATAATAAACTTGGGTTGATAAGAGAATTGAATACCATCACCTATCAGCTTCGGCTTTTGGGTGGAAATGGCCACAACACTCTTTTAGGCCCAGGTAAAAAATTTAATAAATGATTTCATTCGTTCTAGAGCAATCTTCAAGTAGTTTTCAGTGGGAGAATAGAGAAGAGACTAAATCTTATGTGGACATTATTATCTATATCTATGTCTTCTATTAATATTTATTACTTAATGAAGAAGGGTAGATAGTCGATCGTATTATTCGGTGCTATGAGTCTAATACAAGGATATGAGATAATGAGAAATAAAAAGGCACATAACTCACATGATGATGATCAAACTAACAACCTTTAAATTATGAGTCAGAATCTTTTACAATTGCACAAAGACCTCTTCCTCTCATGCCACAATTCTTTCTTCGCCGGTTATTTATATCTTGAACCCTGGCATCTTTTTATCCCCTAAGTTTGACTTGAGATATGTCTTCAGTGTTTTTAGCAGGCTTCATTCTTTTTTTCATATGACTTCATATTCCACTTCTTTCCATTTCAGGGACAAGTCTTCTATCCCTTAATATGGAGAGAGTCTTCCATGTAATTGGTATACCACGTTAACACTATCATGTGATATTACGAACTAATTAAATCAAGCCATTATAGGATTGTTTTTCCCCTTCTAGGGCTTTTTTCTTTTAGATTTTATTTAAAAAATCTTAAAAATAATTGAATCATATTAGTTCATAATACCACATCAGCACTGTCATATAGTGTACCTGTTGCACACAAGACTCTATCTTTAATATGGGACAGTGGACTTACATGGGCCTTCCTTTTTTCTCATCCAAAGGCAAAGTCAACTATGTATCTCTCCTTCCTCCTCATGCCTTTTTTCTTATTTTCCCTCCTTCCTTACTATTTCCTCACCCGATTTTACCATTTTCTTTACTAATGTTCTCATTTGATCTCAGACTATAAATTTTTTATACCTTGATTTCTTGTTGATTACTCTGACCCTAGTAGCTTTCTGGATTTTCTGATACAGGGATGGTCATTTATGACCAATCCACTAGACCCGACTTTACCCGATCCACAAAATCCAACCCAGCTTGACCCAGTTCAATACCATGTTTGGTCCACTCCGTTCTAGAAATGGGAAGGTCCCAACTCGACCTTTGCACAGGCCCAGGCAAGCATGGATCTACCTTGAAGCAACCTAGTCTGCTTCAATCCATGCCGCTCCATATTATTATATTATATAGTAGATATGTTAAAATTAAAGTTTTCTGATTAAGCTTCCCCTCCCTTGGCCGAATCCTTTCCCAATTCATTTCACAACCACAGGTAATGCACCTCTCTTTGCCACTTTTTCTGAAATTACTTTACCTGCCAACACTAATAGGTATGTACGTTAAAATTAATCATATTTGATATAATAGGAAGCTTTATTCATGGAAAAAAATAGAGAAATTTATTTTATCATAGGTTGCGTGTTTTATTAATTTTGATGAAATGTAAATTAGAGTATTGGTTCTTTCGGATTATAATAAGATCATACTGATGAGATATAAAATCCCTAAGTTTTAAATTTTTTAGTTTGTTCAATAAGTCTTAAATTTAAAAAGCTATTAGTCATATGATTACTGAGTATGGATAAGTGGTACAAGTGTAAGACAACTACACTTGTTATGTATAGTAGAGAATGACTAATCTCATAATTATTTATGATGAGCAATACGTAAGAGCACGAATTCATACTATGAAGTGAGTACACAGCATTGACTTGCATGATTTAAGCCTAAGTAATTTTTATATAAATGCCAATAGGTAATTTTTGAGATGATGGTAGATGTAAGTAATTATTTGACATGAAATTATTATAACACATTATAATTTTGTTATAATCATTATTAGTCCAATTTTTTTATTCTATTTTTTACATCACTCTCCGAGTTATGTGTAAATCATCATTGGTCCAATGACACTTTTATATAGATGGGTTAGTAATCAACATGGGATGTTAATAAGAGGAGAAAATATTCTATATGTTCTAATAAATATCAACTTAGAAAAATCTTCTATTAGAATTGGATGAAAAATCGGAAAAGAGTTTTTGATATCTCATAATTTAGTCAAATGATTGAGAATTGTAATACATATGAATAAGTTTTTTTTGGGGAAAATGATTTCCATTCACTATAAACAAACTTTACATTTGATGTGCTCGAAATGTACAGAGGAAGTACTCAAAATGTACACATGTAACTTTTTTTTTTTTGGTCGCCAGCCACGGTATCCAAGCAGGCCCCACCAGCGGTGAGATGGCATCTTTCAGCCAACCATACTTGACTAATCCGTTGGTCGCCCCGGGTCGCACGCCTGGCAATGGCGGGTGAGGCTCCCAAGGGGGGTGTCTGCGTACGTGAGGTCTCGAACTCGAGACTTCCTTAAGCGGCACCGAGCTGCTTACCACTCGGCCCAACCCCCCTTGGTATGTACACATGTAACTTGCATGCTTAACTTTGGAGTTTTGATAGGATCCAATATGAATAAATATTAGTTTTTAACATTTTATGCATACACTAACTTAAAGACAAATCAAGAAAAAATGTAGAAAGAGAGAAACTTAATGGAAGTTGTCGCAACCCCGAAATAAATCGAGTTTACGATTTCATGGCTAAAAATAAATAAACAAAAAGGAGTCACCACTAATCATTTATGGAACTAGTCCTAAGGTCGATTAGAAACCTACAATTCACCTAAGGGAGCATGACACTAACCACATAGGTCTTTATTGGTCGGTCTTGAACCAAAGTTGGATTCGGGGGTTCTATTACGTTCGAAAGGCTCGCGAGCCCATCGACACGCCCTATATCGGTACCCTAGCAATGTTTCTAAGCTTACCATATTTTATTTAAATTCCACTTTCCTGATCCTATTTTTAAAAAAAAGCATCGATGGTAAGAGAAAGAAATCCAAAAGGCATAATATCATAGACATGAAAGAGGGAATGCAATCAAAAAGCTGCAACTTATGACACAAGTGAATCTCTAAATTAGTGAATTGAACCATGCCAACATGTTATAAACTACATGTAAGAATTATACCAAGCTTATCTATTTACCTAGTAAATCATAACGAGGCATGCTAGAAACATGATGAAAATTTTAATTATGGGATATAAGCAAATGATGTGAAATTTAACGAATAATAATCACTACAAAGTGGTGTCAATTTATCACGAAAGCTAACAGATTTTATTAGGAATTGCAAACACAGATGCTAAGTTACTACACTTAATCTTTGAATCATCTTCTGCAATTTGTATCAAGAACAAAAATTACAAAACTTTTGCTAACATCCATAAATTTCTGACCTTCTCATACATAGATGAAATACATTAGACACCACTCAGACCATTTACGCTAAAACAGAAAGGAAAACAGGGCATCATACCTAAAATAACCACTTGGCAGCTTCGAGGCTTTCAAAATCGGATCAAACAACAGCCGGAGAGGATAACTGTGGATGAGATTACAGCGGCAACAATGTTTCTCTGAAGAACGGTGGTAATCGTGGTCCTTGAGTGGCTGCTCCAAATTTTTCTTAGTAGTGCTTCCAAGTATTCCCCCGATCCCCCTTCAGCTCTTCCTCCTTTTATACACTTCATTAGGGAATTAAATCCAGAAGAAGGGATATATTGAGACTCAAAATCAGTCAAGTATCTTCTAATTTCTGAATCCATGGAGCTGCAATAATATTTCCTTTCCATTTTTACTCAATCCTTATAACTGAAATATTATCAATATATATCAGTTCAGGACCTGCCAATTTTTCCTTCTCTTCAGCTCAGCACGAATCTTTCCTTTCCTTTGTAATAATTTCTGATATATATTCATCATATTAGTGACCAACGAAAAGAAGAATCCCGTGAAAATGCCTCAGAATTAGTGAGCAATGAATTTTTGAATCCAACTGGCCGGTACGGGCCGGTCTTGCACACTGAGGCTTGGTGATCAATTTTCTTGGGCTGATTACGGACCTTTGAATTTTTCGCTCTATTTTTATATTAATCCTTCCTGAGTTTGGGTCCAAATTCCATAAGCCATACTGAAATTGGACCTCCCAATAAATAGATATAATTTCTCCTACGAAATCAGCCACAGCCCGATTACTGTTCACAGATTGGGCAATCTCCCTCAAAAAATTGTATCTCCCTCTTCAAGATGAATTTTGAGTCCAAAATCCACCTAAATCAAAGGTAACTCAATGAGCTTCATGAAAAATTCAAATTTGCTCACTTTCAACCTTGTTAAATCCATTTTCCAAGCCTCTAAATCCTGCACTAATAGTCTTGTGCCCTGAACGATTGACCATCAAGTATTTCTTCTCGAGCTAAAATGAGGTGTCTACAGAAGTAATAGGAAAAATAAAATTATGAATTCAAGAGGATAAAATAAGATAGTTCAATTAAAAATATAATATTACTAACATATAGATAATATCAATAGGATTTCTTGACTAATCAAGTTTTTAACTACCAAAAAATGTTCACCAACTATTCTATTCCATCAGCAAACTAACAGTGAAAAAAAAAATATTTTCATCACTGGTCGTTACTGAAAGCCTGTGGCTAAAACATTTAATGATAAAAATGAATAGTTGTCACTAATTGTAAACTTATTTCTGACAAAACAATTAGTCGCTTAAAAGACTTCCAATGACTGGCAGAATGATGATAAAAACTACATGTTATCACTAATACAAATTTACTAGTGACAAACAAAAATGATCACCAAATAGCTTCTTTACTGACTATATATTGGCAACAATTCTTTATTAAATTGTCACTAAAAGTCTAAAAATAATTATAAATAGATATTTTCTATGATGAGAAAAAATAATTTATTGAGAATTACATATTTTCACTAAAATTATTTTTTGCAATAATTGATTCAATTACAAATCAATATATAGGTGTTCAAAATTATTTTTGTGACCACAATTTTTTGAGGGTAAATGCATCTTAATTAATTAATTAATTATACTAAAATAAAATTTTACTGTCAAGTTAGGTAAATCTTGCAATCACAACTTATGAATTTTACTTAGATCAAATTTTCCTTCATGTGAGAACGGATTTGTAGCACATTTAGTACTTTCCATATTAATGAAATTATAAAATGTGAATATGATAAATTCAATTTAAAAAAAGTAGTACAACAAAGGAAAATATATAAAATCATAATGAGAGGTCTAGAATTCATATAAAGTGAAACATGAAATAGGATTCCTACCGTAAAAACACGAAGAAATGAAGTCAATAAAATTAAAACAATATGAGGAAAAATAATAATGGGAAAGACGTGGAAAAAATGATAAAAACTGGTATTGATGTAACTCCTGCACTTCCACCAAGAGCTGGAGCTTGTCTTAATTCGATGCTACAATAGTTACCATTTCTAGTTTAGCATTGAGAAAAATAAATAAATTTTAATTACAATTTAGAATTGAACATTTTTTTATAAACAAATATAATGAGTGTGGCCACTTACATTTGGAGGTGCTTCATGAATGAGGAGAAGATCGAGCTATCAAGTGTAAATGCTCAAAGTAACCAATCATTTTAGCATCAACTTGAGCATCAATACGTTATTCCATTCGTCCTTTTCTTTCATGTAGTTCAGCATTTTGTTCCTCCAATTGTCTCTAATTCTTCAACTCGTTTTTCCAATTACGTTCCCTTATTTACTGAGTAGCCCTATTAAGCCTAGGTACATGGTTAGTAGGCTTAGGACCCCTCCACACCCAAGCTGATATCCCATTTTTCAATGAAGATCCCTCATCTTCTAGTGTTTGTACCTTTTCTTCTAGTTTATCCTACATGCGTTAATTACATCCGTGTTAATAACTAAATTTGATTTAACATAATATCTCATTTTTCATATGTACTAACCATTATATCTTCACTTCATTGTTTAATCCAAGTTCCATTAGGTCTTTGATGTACCCTTTTCCAAAAATTTGGAGCGCCAGGTGGGACTCTATCATTTTCCTCCATCTATGCACCACACATACTTAAGTAGTTAGAAGAAAATAAATACATAAGTTGTATTCATAGTAAAATTAGGAAACTTAAAAGTAAATAAACACATCAACAATAGTATTACCACTTCTGCTTCTAAGTGTACCGAATAATTTAGTACCACAACAATGACTTAGTTCTTATTTCTCTTGATTCTCCTGATTTCTTTGAGAAGCATCCTATAAAATAATTTATGATAAATTGAAAATTAATTGTACAAAATTTTAAACCAAACTTATCAAAAAAATGTATAAGTTATTAAATGGCCATTTACATCCTTACTAATTTATGTATACAAGACAAGAAGGTTTAATGTTAACAAAAATAAAAGATTATATAATGAAAAAACTTATTGATAGATAAAAAAATGCAAAATCAATTCTTTCAAAAAGAAAAACATAAAGTTATTTTCATCACACCTTAAATTTTTCATTCTGGTCGAAGTAATCACATCATTGCTTCCAACTTTCTTCAATGAGCCCACTGGGTATATCTTCCACATTTTGTTTGAATTTTACATGCAAATTATACTTCCATTGGTTGAAGCCGGTATTAAGTTGATGCATGACATCTCCTTTAGCCTCATCATAAATATCATATTTTTGCTGAAATTTGAAAAATCATAGTTTGTAAATAGAAAGTTAATATATGATAAAAATTAAAAAAAGGGGCTTTGCCTAAAAAAACACGAACTTTCAGCAAATAATCAAATTATATCATAACTTTAAAAATGGCCTGTAAAATTATGAACTTTGCTTTTGTTACCACAATTTGTCACACGATGACTTGACAGATGACGAAGTTGATGTGGCATTACACATGGCACTAATAATGATGATGTGGTACTTCTGGTGATGGTGTGATCTCTGCCCTTTCTAAAATTACAAAAACAACCTATTAATCCTATTATTTCGTTAAATGTAAATAAGGACATGAAAGTCATTTAGTTTTGGGATTAAAAACCCCTACAATTATTTCAGAAGCGGCAATTTGATTTGATCGTCTTCAAAATCATCTCCTCTGCAACAAGCTTGATCAAGGTAGACGGTCACATCATTCTTACTTATCTTGGCTAGAATCATTTGTCGTCCTTGCTGACCAACATGTTACAAGGGCTGTCAAAATAATAGGATTTTCTTGTGGAGTAGGGACTGTCGGAGCCTTCTTGTATCCTACGTCATTAGAGAATAGGACCAAAGCTGTCTGGCCATATTACTTTTTGAGTAGAGCATTGCCTGGGTAAAACAATCGCAAAATGATTGTGACAGAAGCATGAGGCTATGGGAGGACAGTTGTGCACGTCTAATGGCAGAGAAAATCATTCCAATTAAGCCATATTAGTTATATATAGCAATTTTGTTAAGCAACCATTCAAATAAATAATTCTCTTATATATTGAATCAAATTTAACAATAAAGAAGGACTAAATCGATATGTATTCTAAATCTATAATTTCTTGCCCTAATGCATGAAAATTGAGTTTGCACTAGCAATATTAGTTATACATTGCCTGTTGGTTTGGATAACATCAATATTATTTGCATAGATGCTATTATTTTTTATTGATTGTTGTTGTTTGTTTTTATTCAAAGAGATGAGAAATGATGTTATACTTGATGACGATATGGGGCTAAATTATATATGTTACACAAAGATTCTAATTACACTCCTTCACAATCAAAATCTCTCTAGGTAGACGAGGAAAATGGCTTTATTAGTGAGAATGATGATGAGGAGGAGGAATTCATGGACACAAAGGAGCATAGGAAGAGTTATAATAAGAAGAAAAAATAGGGAAAAACATAGATGATTGTGAAGAGGTTGATGGTGCAGAAATTGTTAGGTCTTCACATGCCATTGCCAAACTTAGTTCTTGTGAAGAGTTATAGGCTTCTCAATTTGTAATTACAATTTTACATAGATATAATCTTTATTTTATCAACATAAGGATGAACTATTCATTTTGTAAGTAATACATGAAATTATGTCATCTTTTTATAAGTATATCTTATAGTGTATGCCATCTTCATTTTCTAAATAACTTATTGGAGCAATGAAATTGTTCAAGAATGTGAAAATTTTGGCATTTGTTATTTTTTTAGATTAGTGTGAAACTTTTTTTATTAAAATTATTATGTGATTGATGACTTTTTATCTAATCAAATTGACAATGACAAGTTAATAAAAGTTCTTGATATAATTTGGTTATTAGTCCAAAGTTCATGTTTTGTTTATGTTTCTATCCCAAAATGAATATCACATCAGTGCCATGTCACCACCATTAGTGTTATGTCTAATACCACGTCAGCTCTGTCATCTACCAAGTCACTCACATGACAAATTATGGTAGCGGAAGCAAAGTTTGTGATCTTGCAAGTTATTTTTAAGGTTCATGGCATAATTTAGTCATTCTTTAAAAGTTCGTGTTTTTGAGGCTAATATCCCTAAAAAAAATATACGATTTATTTATAAAAGAGAACAAAGAAACATACATAATTTGTTTATAAAAACTATATTTAATATATAGAAGTAAAAAATATACTTTTAATTCTATCCACATCCTTTCTTTGTAGCTTTTTGGTATATGCTTCCATGTAATAGTGCGCAAAGGCGCATTCGACCTACACACAACCCCAGCCTCGGTAGTGAAAGCTTGACTATTCACACTAATGGGCCTCTGATGGCTTGCAAGGATATTAATTGCCAATTTGTCATTTGGTTTATTTCTCTTTCTTAAGGCAACATTACGTTTTAGTCCTCGAATAGTTCTTTTTGTGGTAGAAAATGATCCTAGTCAAAGCAAACATATAATTGCTTGTCAAATAAAGTTGCTTATATTATAATATAAAAAACCACACAGCTTACCCATTTCTGAATTTTCATGTCTACACTCTATACGATGAATTTCCTCTACTCTATCTTTCACCTCGAATCCAGCAAGTTCCACAATGTTGCTTGATGAAATTATTGTCATATCTAAAACACAATTATATTTATAATCATCCCGTATGAGAGAATGGTTGGTTATTAACCGGAGGTAGTTGATGTTTTTTTTGGAGCAAAGAAGATTGAAAGGGACTATAATTAATGATGCATGTTTCTTCAGTTCGGATAATGGAATCGATAGAACAATTGAATTAGGTTCATAGAAATCAATGACTTACATACTTGTGAAGCAAGTGTCTAGTAGGTTGCTAGAGTAGATTTACCGGCCACCGCCAAAAGCAAAGAAGAATAATTCCTATTGAACACAGCAAAGCCAAATATTTGGCAGACAACAATATTTCAGTTTGAGTTGTTTAATAGAAACTTTCAACGTGGGTTTGTGGGAGGTAGCAAACAAAGAAGATGGAGATTTGGTCAGTTCGTGCTTATCTAATACAACAGACATCTTCCACTAAAGAAAAAAATGGATATAATTTTCATGTGTAAATATGGTGAGCATTTAGTTTTAATTGAATTCTTTCTATTTTCAATTAAACACATAATAAGCCTATCAAGTTGCCTGGAGCAAATTTGGAGATTGAATCATCTATATTGCTAGGAAATACATTGTCGTAAGCGAGAACAAATTATTAAGGAAATCCAATGCATGGCTGCTTATAAGCAAAATTATTTTTTTAATTTATTAGTAACTAGACCCCAACCCATACTGTATATGAAATTATCAATTACACAATTGAATAAAATGTTATATATTTTTATGCAATAATATTTGATATAATTTTACAGCTGAATATTAATATTTTGGTAGTTTAACCTTTATAGTATGTGTCATAAAAAATAAAAACAAAATATATAATTGAAAAAGGAAAATTAGATGATAGTGATGAATTGAAGTAATAGTTATACTTTTATGAGCGATTTTCAGTTTTATCATCTTTTTATATTTTTCTTATTGATTAAAAAGTTATTGCTCATGGGTATTTTTAGAAGATTGAAAAAGAAACCAACTGCCTATGTTGTGCCTTAAAATAATAGAGATATAGCACATGGTCTCTTCTTCGATAATATGTACCTTAAGAATCTTGAAAATGTTAATAATTCATATCAATTTTCATGCACCAATAAACTGCATCAAAAGTGTAAAAATACTATAAATTGTTGTAAACATCCATATCTATCGATATTTTAGTAGCATCTAAATTGAATATTTCAAGATATTAAATCATTACATTGAAAATTCAAAAGGATAGCCGAGATAGCATGTCACTAGCTAGATTGAAAAGTCAACCAAATAATTAAATGAAAACTAATATATGTACCTTGGAGAACTAGGAATCAGTACTTTTTATCAGATTGAATAACTCATCATCATTAGTATCCACTAACCTGAAACCATGCTCAATCGGCTCATTTTCTTATATAGGTTCATTTGTATTGACAATATTATCTTCATCACCAAATCTCTTTGACAAGTCAAACATCTCAAAAAAAATCACAAGAATGCATTTTGACCACAACATGCCATTTGGGATCTTTATTATCTCTCACATTATATGCTTGTTCTACTTGGCATGTCAGTATGTATGGCTTATCATTCTTGAGTTTACGCTAGGTATTTATCATGAAACAACCATATTGATCTTCCTTATATCCCCTACCTTGATTATATATGTCCCACCATTGACACTTGAACAAAACAACTTCATTGCCTCCATTATATGCGAGTTGAATGATGTCAAGTAAAACCCCAAAATATTCTCTTGACTCAGTTGATTCATCTCACTTCATCGCTACACCACTATTTTGTGTTCTCATCCATCGACTTTCTTCATAACTCTTGGGATGAAATATTAATCCATTTATCATGTAGCCAATGTACCTAGTGATCCTTTTGTTTGGTCTTCGCACTATATGCAAGAGTTGTTCACTAATTCTGGTGCTCTCATGTTTGTATAGCCTATTAATCTGATAAAAAAAACTAGTGTAACAATTAGTCCATAAATAAAAATGTCAAATAGTTAGTTCACTTACTTCCTTGCAAAACCAAAACCAATTAGGAAATTTTTCCTCTTGTCTTCTACCAACAAAATAGATTTTGCTTTCTTTGGACATTTCCGCCTTATGTTCCCTGCCAATTTATAGTGAAAACATAAGCATAATTTGAATGGGAGAAAAGGGAAATTAGAAAAATATAGTTGCATGTCTATTCAAATAAATCAAATAGTAAGATCTTACTCTATGAAAACCATAATTTCTTCGCAATTTTTTAGTGCATACATTCAAGCCTGCTTCTACTCTTCTATGCTTAACAACACATCATGCACTAGTATATTCAGATGAAAACCATTCTCCGAAAATATGACTAGTCATTATTCTTGATATTAATACTTTATCATA
Organism: Lagerstroemia speciosa; assembly: GCA_037672795.1. Taxonomy (NCBI): domain Eukaryota; kingdom Viridiplantae; phylum Streptophyta; class Magnoliopsida; order Myrtales; family Lythraceae; genus Lagerstroemia; species Lagerstroemia speciosa. The sequence continues at coordinate 6,570,570 of CM075296.1, forward strand.
GTTTCTTTTGGCTTTGTTAAGCCATGTGCCTATACCTGTCAAATAGTGAGAGAGAAAAAATCTAAACACTCTTGAGCAATATAACCTTATGATATATAACCTTTAGGATGAGTTTTATTTCTCACATATGATTTTAAAGTTTTAAGGAACCTACAAGACAATTATTGAAATGAGAATTCTTCTAAAGAAATTAAAATAAAATTTAAACAACAATGTGGATCATTAATTATACTTTTCTATAACAAACATCCATCGATACTGTATAGGCCCAACAATTTTAGTTTTGCTTGCAAGGTGCACAGATAAATGAATCATGATAACAAAGAATGCTGGAGGAAAAAATTTGCTCTAACTTACATAGAGTGATGACAATTACATGCTCCAGTCGATCCAAGTCTTTAATATCAGATACCTTAGAACATAACTCTCAATAGAAGGCACTTAGCTCAACCAGTAGGTTAGACACCTCCTTTGGAAGTAATCCATGAATAACAAGGGGGAGGTATCGATGTAGGATGACATGACAATCATGGCTGTTCAAATTTATGATTTTATATTCACTGATATTCACATCAAAAAATATTTGAGGAGTATCCATTGGGAACTTTTAAATCAATACAAAATTCATAAAATTTGATTTTCTTCCTTTTAGAAAAGGCATAGCAAGTAACCGGCATATGTATGACATTTCCATTTTCATCCTGCTCTAGCAAAATTCTTTCTCTATGTTCATTTTCTCCATGTCTAGATGAGCCTTTAAGCTATATTTTGTCTTATGTTAAGTGCCAGTCAATGTTCCAAGGACATTGTTGCATATGTTTTTCTCAATATGCATCACATCCAAATTGTGGCATATCAAAAGAGTTCTCTAGTAAGGCAAAGTGAAGAAGATACTCTACTTTTTCCAATTGTATGGCAAATTATACTTTCTTTTTCTTTTCTTTGAATCCATCTTCCCAAATATTATTTGCTTATAACCATCCAATTCTTCAAGAATATCATCTTCAGAAACTTGCTTAAGCACAGTTCTCTTCTCTTTCTTTTCATTAAATGATCTTGCATCATTTCTCCAATGATGATTCAATGGTAGATATCGGTGATGCCCCATATATCTTTACTGCCATATGTCAATCTTTCTGAAACAGTATCCTTACTGCAACAAGGACATGCTAATGCCCCTTTTGTACTCCATCCAGATGAATTTTCATAAGCTGAAAAGTCATTTATTGTCCATAAAAGCACTACATGCAATTGAAATTTTGCTTTTACATATGCATCAAAAGTTTCAACACCAATGTCCCACAAATCCTTTAATTCATCTATTAGAGGTTGCAAATAAACATTAATGTCATTTCCAGGAGTTTTGGGACCTGGAATAAGTAATGACATCATAAACTAAGAGCTCTTCATACACATCCCTTAATAAGTATGATAGACTACATGCTATAGGCAACATTCATACTTCCAAAGGGATTAAACCCATCACTGGCAAGGGCGAGTTGAACATTTCAAGCATCTAAAGCAAATTCTACATGATTTTCATCAAATGTTTTCCATGCTAAAGAATTGGCTGGATGCATGCCATCTCATAGCAAAAGCTATATTTGAATTTAAATATAATCATTTTAATCGGGGGATTAATGGAAAGTAACGGAGGACTTTTTGGAGAGTCTTCCTATGCCTATTAGAATGAGAACCTAATGCATCATTCTCATCCTCATTAATCCTCTTGATGTACCACAAATTGGACATTGTTCCATTGATGCAAACTCTTTCCTATAAAGCAAGTAGTCATTCTTACAACCATCTATCTTCTCATAATGATGACCCAAATCAGTTATAATTTCCTTAGCCTCATAGTAAGAAGATGGAATTTGTGCAAAAGGAAATGCGTCTTGTAAAAAGTTCAAGTAATGATGTGAATCTCGTATCGCTCCAACAATGCAAACATTTGATGTTCAATAGCCTTACCATAAATGAAAGTTTTGAAAAATTTTCAGAACCTGGGTATAGAGGATGTTCATATTCCTCCAATAATTTATAATATTTTTCAACTTCCTTGTTTGATTTTTGCTTGCAAGATGTATTACCCTCTTCTCCCTTCATACTAGTTCCATGATCTTCATCAAATTCTAGATTCTCATTGTAATCCCCATCTGGATTACTCACTTGGTCATATAGATCATTCAATAATGCTCACATATCTTGAGCATCCCTAGTAGAATTGTCTTCATTATTAGTAGGTGTTGCTTCAAAATCTTCCCAATGATAAAACCAATGAGAATAATTCAGGTCCATTCCATTCCTAAATAATGGAACTTTAACATCATCCCTTTTTTTAAATATCACATTTAGGGTCAAGTACAAGGGCAACGAATATAATCACTGACCTCGGGCTGTCCAAAAGTAAATGCTATAAAATTATCAATTCCTTTCTCATACTCGGGAAGTCTTATATCACGTAATTGCATCCAATTCTGATTAATAGCCGTGACTGTTTTGTTATGGCAAGTGATCTCACACTAGAAATATTATAGAAGTTACGCATTAGTATAAAAAAGTCTTTGAGGAATATATAAGAGTTAACTATCAATTTCTTCTTTCAAGTTACACAGAATCATCAATTTCATCTTCTATGATAATAACACTTAAACAATTTAAAAATTATATAGATCAAAAATAAAAATAAAAAATTATACAAAAACAAATTTTAAAAAATTATGGAAATTTTAATATTTTTAAAGCCATAACAATTTAAATTTTTTTATAGATTCGTGCAAATTTTAAACAATTCTAGAATTTCTAAAAAATTGTTAAAATTTAAAATTTTAATAAATATTTAAAATTTCTCAAAGTTTCACAAATATTGAAAAATATTTAAATTCGGTTTAAAATTTTCTTAAAACATAAAATTACAAATTACAAAAATTATTAACATTCAGTCAAATATAAAAGTAAGAAAAAGTTACAAGATAACTGATAAATTTTATAAAATTTTCCAAAATTTACAAAAGTTTAAGAAAATGTGAAAGATTTTTATAAAAAAATTTTAAAATTTTATAAACATTTAAAAAACGATAAAATATTAAAATATTGTATATTTTAAAATTTTTGACAAATTAATCTAAATGTTCATAAATTTTATAATAAAAAATATAAAACTTCTCAATTGTTCAACCTTTCAGTAATTTTTATAAAATTTTTAAGACTTTTTTACAAGTTTCCTAATATTTGTAAATTTTAATAATTTTAGTAATATTTTTTTGGAAAAAATTTAGAAAATTTTTAAATTCCACAAAATTTTTAAAAATTTTTATATTTTTAAAATGTTTATATTATTTTTAAGTTTTTCACAAATCTACGAAATATTTATAAATTTTCATAATTTTTATATTTCTATAAATTTTTAAAATATTATTTCATTTTATTTTATTATTTTCTTTTTATTTTATTAGTTTTTCAAGCTCCGTTAACGCATCAAGGTCATATTGATAGAAGAATGAAATTATTGGGGGGTTTTTACAACATTAAGAATGATTTTGTTGACAATTTAACATCGAGGACGAATTTACGAGTCGCATGCAACTTTGGCTACGAAATTAACTGTTAAATCAATATATAACTAGTACCTGGCTTATTGTGGATGATGATGGCGGAATGTTTGGTGTCATCCTTGAGCAAACAAACAATCATGCTTGAGCAGTGAGGGCCAATGTGACACCCTGATGTCCCTCCAACTCTCTACTGCAACTGTTCATAGATCATTTTAGATTTTTAGTAGTATTTTAATTTTCTAAAATTGAAAAGAAATTTAATTTAAAAACTATTAGCTTTTTCCATAATCATATATCACAAAATGTATAATACGTATACATAATAATGAAGTCTTAAAGACAATTTCAATATTCACCTCTAAGTAGAGCTTGAAATATATGTTGGAGGCTGTCAAGTCCACTTTTTGGCAATTGAAGTAAAATAAGAACCAATCTATTTAACATAATAATGGAAAAGATAAGCAATAATTTGTTGAGATATTTTCAGTTATTAAAAAATTGAGTAAAATCTTCAAGATGTTTTTGTTTTCATAAATTTTTAAATTCTTAAATTTTTAAATTTTGGAACAACAATGATATGGTGGTTATGGTATTAATAACAAACATTTATTTTATTGACCAAAAAATATTTATATTTTTTCCTACTTATTTATTATTGTTTATATTTTTACTCATTGTAAGATATAACTAATTATTCATCTTTTTTTTTCTATTCATTGAATTTTAATTATCAAATTAATAATTACTGTTGGGTTCAGAAACCGTAAGATCGAAAATTGTTAATTGAAAGAGGCTAACGTTGCTTATTATTCATCACAAGAAGTACCTGTAGTCTTATATATACAAAAAGGAAAATGACAGTTAGAGGAGTGGGGATCTCGGAAGTAGATCCGTGGGCAGACCCTCTGGATTTTCCTAACTGAGGCAGTATCATGAATGCTTGCTTGGCGCGTCGGACTGCTGGCCCTCAAGTTGTTCTTCTTCTGGGCCTTGGCGGGCCAGTCCAAAATAGGGTGCATAGGCTCACGGACATAACCCATCAATTATAATATTTAAAAGTTCAAATCTTAGATATCATAAATTTAAATTGGCTTCCATTATCAATCCTTTTGTTATGAAGATGTTTATTGAGCCAATATTTTTTATTTTTCACTTGTAAAGATATTATCCTCAACGTTTCTACAGATTGTGAATAGGACATCTATAGTTTTATATCGAAAATAAAAATTGCCCATCAAATCATTCATAATTAGGGATAAATTATTGGCTTCTCATAACAAAAAATATTTGGCGCCAAAATATAGTTTGATGCCAACAACTATCTTGTGATAAGTTTACGTTTGATCACAAAATATTAAATATTAGTGACAAATTATTGAATTGTCAAAAATAAAATTTTAGTAGCAAATATGGCTTGGCTTGGCGTCAACTCTTTACATAATATAGCAACACTTTTTTTTACGATGAATTTATGATTGGTCACAAATAGTCAAATATTAGTGAAAAATATTGAGGTGTCACATAATAAAAAATTTTGGCGCAAAAAAAAAAAAAAGGGCTTAGCACCAACTCTTAACGTTACAACTATCTTGGGATAAGTTCATATCTGGTCACAAACAGCCACATATTAGTGAGTATTCTCACATTTGTCACTAAATACTTTCACCAAATGTGTTTTTAGTGGCCATATTTCATTGTCATCACTAAAATTATAATCTTCAGTGTCTATCCATAAGATAGTCACTATTATTTTATCACTAAATATTCATTTTCTTGTAGTTTAAGGGAGTAACCATTCCCTTGAGTTTATATCTGTCCTAAGTTACTTGAAATATTGTATAATCAAAAAATTTAATTAGAGGATAATTAATTATCGAATGGCGTTCAATTCTTTGATTGAAATTCTCATTATCTAGATACTCATAGCACATCATTGAGGTCAATATTGGCTATTGGTTTTATTCGACTAATTGAATCATTTTTAAGGATTTAAGGGTAAAGTCCATATTTGGTCATCAACCCTTTTTATTTTATCATTTTCATCCTAAACCCTTTTTCGAGACAGATTTAATCTTCAACCTTTTTGCAAAATGACACTTTTAAATATTTTTAATATTAAAAATTGATTAATGACAAGAATAATAGTAAAACAATTATTCAATAAAAAAGAGAGAAAATTAATGGAGAAACCTACTAATAATCACCATTTCCTTCTAGGATTGTCACCACTTTGGGAGAGCTGACTGCCAATGAGAAACTAAGAACTACGGGTTTAAGTGAAAAACTGAAGAAAATCAACTATAAACAACCCTAAAAAATTGGTTTCTATGGTCTTATATAAATTTAAAGTGGTTTTCAAGACTTGTAAAATTCAACTCTAGAAATTCGAGTCCTGATCCGTAGAATCTGATGGGGCCAAAGATTGGTCTAATTGGTGCGGAAATAAAATACATCTCAAAGACATTCCTTTCTCCATTTTTTATTTGTGGAGGTTTCATTATTTTATTATTATTATTATTATTATTATTATTATTATTATTATCCTTTAATCATTTTTAATATTAAAATAATGAAAGAAATTAAAATTGTCCTTATATTAAAAGAACAAGGACCAAATCTGTTCCAAAAAAATGTTTAATGTGAAAGTAACAAAATAATAAAAAGTAAAGATCAAAGCTGTACCAAGGGGGGTTAGGCCGAGTGGTAAGTAGCTCGGTGCCGCTTAAGGAGGTCTCGAGTTCGAGACCTCACGTACGCAGACACCCCCCTTGGGAGCCTCACCCGCCATTGCCAGGCGTGCGACCCGGGCCGACCAAACGGATTAGTCAAGTATGGTTGGCTGAAAGATGCCATCTCACCGCTGGTGGGGCTGCTTGGATACCGTGGCTGGCGACCAAAAAAAAAAAAAAAAAAAAAAAAGATCAAAGCTGTACTTTTCCCAACATCTAATGGAATCGGTAATAATTATGCTTTAGAGAATTATTAATTACAAGGCTCACTATCTACTTACTACAGAACCCCAATGGTCACATGATTTATTGGATAAAAATATTACAGAATTGAACATTTAACTTAAAAATTCTCAAAATCTTAAATTTACGGAACGATATTAATATTTCCTGTTAATTGAAATTACAAAAAGATTACATGTGAGCAATGTCCAGAATAAGTTTTGGAAAAAAAAAAAACAAAAACAGAAATTATATGTATGTATATGATGTAACAGGAAAGTTCACTTTCCTACTCTGTGAAAGAAAGCCAGAGAAAGTTAGGTGGCCATGTCTATAAAAAAAAAAGCTTAATTGATTTCCTTTTGAAATAAAATTCCCATTATGCAAAGTAATGATTGTGGATTTTGCATACATACTTATATGTAAAAAAGAAAAAAAAAAAAAAAAAAAAAAAAAAGGGCAGTGCAATCCTACGTTCAAAACATTGAGGAATGAAAAAATTTTAAATTTTCTCACCTTACAATAATGTAATAAGAAAAAACTAGTTAGATTATTCTGATTAATAATAATTAAGGTAATTATTCGAGTGATTAAGACTAATTTACTTACTTGTCACAATCTAATTAATATTTTCTCATGTTACGTGGTAAGATAAGATCATTAAAAAGTTTCTCTCACGTAATAGAAGACAGGGTCATCATTATTGCTGTCAACTTTCTTTATGTTCGCATTATATGCAGATTTATTCCTATGAATTATTGTACACTCTTTTGGCTTTTTCTTATTAGTAGAAAATATGACAATAGTAGTAGTGACTCAGTTATCCCGATACGTACTGTTTTCAGGCATTTATGTTCACTCACGAACATTTCATGTAAACTGAACAATTAGCACTAATGCTAATCCCGCCAATGTAATACCACCAAAAGTCTAGTATAGTTTAAGAATTCGGTGTCTGGTAAAATAAAAAGCTCAAAAGCTCTTCTCTTTTTGGCCTTGCCAGGGCGGGTGTTGAGGAGTCAAACCCATATCGTGCAAATAAAAAAATTAAAACATGATTTATAACAGAGTGGATACCGCCAACCTATCGACTTATGCTTTCAGGTTAGACATCGTCTCAACCTCTCGTAGATCAGGCGGATATGTTATAGAAGAATTTCAAAATGGATTGAGGGAGGTGAATTAAGATAATCTAGTAGAAAAATATATAAAATCAAGTAAAAGTTGTATAACATTTTCCGGGCTGCAAGATATCTCACAAATTTTTCTGGCCGTATGCATACGCACATATATGTACACAACAGTAGCAATGATTGACAACATGATTTTACATATGATTATATATGTAAATAAATGTTTATTAAATAGTGATCGGTCAAGCAAATCATTGGGTGCATTTTGGACTCCTCTAATTGGATAAATACCGTATAGGTAAGTGTACCTAGTGCAACAGGTAATATGGTAAAAAGGTTGTGGAGGGTTAAACAAATTTCTTATTTAGGGTAAAAAAAATTGAGGGTGGTTATGGAGAGTATGTTACCCCTCAAACAATCAAAAATTTCATCCTCTTGAAATGAGAGTCTCGTGTGTCATGGATGGACCATGTTAATATTGTTTAGTAGTATCACAAGTAAGAAATATCTAACTAGCTGCATAAACAGTTTCATGAGAACGAATTTAAGTTATAGAGGGCATGTTCAATTTTTATTAAGATAAAATAAGAAATGATAAACGACTACCGGTAATAGTAGTGTTGCGAAGGTTAAGAATTGAAATAGATCTTAAAGTTGACACAACATAATTGATCCCACTCTCTATTTATAGTAGGGTAATTGACACTTTTGATCATCAACCTTTCGCGTTTTTACCATTTGGTCCTAACCTTTATTTTTTGTTATTCAAGTCCTCAATCTTTTGAGTTTTTACCACTTTAGTCCTACCGTTACTTTTCCATCCAAAAAAAGTATATTCCATCTAAAAAAGAATATATTTCATCCAATAATTATTTTTAACAAAAAAATATAATTTAAAAATAAATGAAAAAGAAAAACAAGGAAATAAAAGTGAAAAATATCTGTAAATTTTTACAAGTAAGCACATCACCTTCAAAATTGAGGCACATTCCTGATTGAAAATTGATTGATGGATGTTATCATTATAAAATCGAGACTTATTATAATAAAAGTGAGCTCTAATTTTAGAAGAGACACATGTTATTAATCAATATTTCTTTAATCAGGCAATGAATATGTTTTTTTAAAAATATTTTTGTTGAAAAATAATTTTTGGATGGAATATATTTTTTTGGATGGAAAAAGTAACGGTATAACTAAAGTGGTAAAAACTCAAAATTTTGAGAAAGTGAATGATAAAAAATAAAGGTTTATGACTAAAATAGTAAAAACGTGAAAGGTTAAGGATTAAAAGTGTATTTTTTCATTTATAGTATCACTGTAGTTATGAGATAATCATGATAAATCTGAAATAAAATAATAAAATATTACGGCATGTCTCAATACCGTTAGAGTAAGGATTCCCTCTGATACTGCTAGACCGGGCGTGTCTCAATACCGTTAATATTGTTTATAGCGCGTCTTCTGAGTGTAGATATTACAATCATGACACAACCAAGTAGCGCCCACTCTTACTTGCAGATCGTGCTTTGAGAAAGTCTCCGTTTCACATTATGTGGGGTCCAATTGAGTCAAAGTTTGGTCCGTGAAATAATCTCTACTATACTCAATACGTCCAAACGCCTGTCATTGGCAGATTCGAGATTGCGGCTTCGTTTCTTATTTTTCCCTCAAAGATCAGATGGGTCGGTTGTCTTATCCATGTGGATGACCTTGTAAGATCAACGGCCCGCATTGACTCTCTTCCCTCACACTTTTGATGTCGCCCGCTGATTGGAAATGTCTCCATCGTGGCTGAGATATGCGGTGACATAAGACTCCCCGAATTCTTAAGCCAAAAAAAGGGCTAAGTAGCGGTGCCTTATCTCTGGTATCGCCCCTTTTTCTCCACTGGCCGACATGTCATCTAAAAAATGTCGGCCCTTTTATTAATTTTACAGCCGGTGAAGTTGGACTATTATTAAATTATAGGAAAAGTTAAGGACATATAATAAAATTTGAATTGTAGTAAACTTTTCTTGAAAAAATGATTATAATTCGAGATTTTACTATTTGAAATAATGTGAGGTTTATTGTAAAACTCGGTGAGTGTAGGTAAAAAAGAGTTGTAGAGTTGATGTAAGATAAAAATATTACATATTTTAAATGTAAAGTTTTTATCAACTATACTGTAAAATTTTAATTATCATAATTTCATGTTACAGACATTTTTACAACTAAACACTGTAATTTATAATATAAAATATACTGTAATATGAGATTACACCGCACTTTATGATCAACTAAACAACACCTCAGCAAAAAAGACATGTTCTTGGTACTTGAGCTAAACAGACATCTCACTATGATCTAACAATAATTATTTTTGGATTGGGTATAAGCTCAATCTCTTGTAGGTCATGTGAATATTTAATATGATATCAGAGTAAGTTACCGTGTGGGTTCACATCACGTCAAGTTCGAGTGTGAATCTCACACTACAAGAAACTGATGAATTGCTCTCACCAAGTTCGCGTCAACTGACTGACTGTAAAATTATCTCATAAATTTCGTCCATAAAGTAGACGAAAATTATAATTTCATCCAAGGAGCGTGGACGGAAGACGGAAGAAAGGAAAATGCATGTTTCTGTCCACTTTGTGAGAAGAACGTGGATGAAAATTTTAGAGAGAGACTTATCGTCCAAAGCCTGGACAGTTTCATCCATGCCTAATGAACGAAGCATGGACGATATTTGTGATGAAAGCGTCGTCCAATTCTAGCACCAAGATTGGACATTATTTGGTGGAGTTGTACATCTCAGCCCACATTTCTTATCCTCCCTTTTCCCACCTCTGAACTCTACAAAAAGCCAGAAGAAATGATGAATCATTTTTCGACTAATTATCGTCCGTAAATATCGCCAAAAAAATTATATAAAAAGTACTTCTTACCGTCCACTCTCAGCAAATTACTTCGCCGATATAAACATTTGAGCGGTCAACATCCTCTCTATCATTCTATTTGAATTTCCTCTGTCTTATTCTCCTTTCTTCTTCTTCCTTTTCTTTGTGAAATCTTCATTTTTCTCACCTATATTAGTTGTTGTTCATATTTTCATTTGGTTTATCATATTTAACACCAAGATAAATGACCTGAAGTATTTTCTTCGATTCAATAACTCTAAAGACTCTAATACAAATCATTCATATATTTACATGGTTTGCATTCATTCTTTTTGATTTTTGATGCTCTTGGTTGAAGAATCGCTTTCTTGATCGTCTAATTTTTTATCATTGATTCCAATTATGGTGTTCTAGCTGCTTGTTTACACCCGTCCCATTGCCTACCTCCCATGCATCGCCTGCCCTAATGAATCATTGCGCAACGGTGGTGATTCGAGATCCACAATGAAGGAAGTGACAATGAATTATATACATAAAACTAGGGAATAGAGTGAAATTTTGTAACCATTTTCTTCACTGTGAATTTATTTCTCTTTTTTATATTTTTATACTGTAAATATTACATGCATTTAATAGATGAATTCATGTTTTATATAATTGTTATTTAATTATTACTTTCTTAGGAATTATTTGTAATGTAAATTATCATTTGAAATAATTTTAAATTCCAAGTAAGATGGACGAAAATCACATACAAGACACAAATTCGGTGGGCTTTCAATTTGGACGAAAATGGCAACAAAGTAGACGGAAAGTTAACCAAAATGGATTCAAACTTACCGTCCATAAAATTGACGAATAAACTTTTATAGTTGTTATCATCCACATTCGGGCGCTAATTGAACGTACAGTTGCCTGCCCCGTTTCGTCTATTTCTCCATTTTTTGTCACCATTAAATTTGGACAGCACGTAAACGCAATTTGGACAATTAATATCACCAAAAGTTGGACAATAGTTTTTGCGTCAAGGATTTTTGCGTCTGCTTCAATTTTAAAAAAATGGGAATGATCAAGTATTGTTTTCTGTCCATCAATCAATATTTTTGTCCACTTTTTTGGACGATAAGGAGGCTGTTTCTTGTAGTGGGAACTCGTGACCACTAATCCTAAAATCGAAAGAAAAATACCTAACTTGTGGTTAATTATAGTGTGGATCTCGTGGGATTATAGCCCGAGACCGGAATATAAAATGTTAAGTTCGAGGTTAGTTTTGAGGGGTATTTAACGGCACGTATAAAGTGTGAACACATTGACATGTTGAGAATAAACCACACATCGGGCAATTAATAGAAACGGTCATTATTTATAAGAGAATTGCGTATCACAACCTAAAAGTTTAGATTTTTAGATAGATATAGACTCGAAATTCTTGTAAGTTTGGGTAGAAATTTAATATTTCTTCCAATTAAAGCTCAAACATTCACCAGAAGTGCTAACATTCGGTACATTGCCCGCTCCACATTCGCTTCATCTCCTTTCTTTGCCTCTGTGCTGTGAAGTCAGCACTTGTATCAGCTGATCTGCAAACCAAGCTAACCATCATGGACTCGAACCCGGTCCTGGCTGCGCTAATTTCACGGACCAAAGGTTCAATATCTGCTAGCACACAGTCACATTGTGATTCGTAATCAATGCAAAACTTAATTTCGTAGTGGGTTTCCAGATTGATTCTCGGCCAATTCTACTATATGAAGTAATTTATTGGCACGAATTTTTTTTTTTGGTCGCCAGCCACGGTATCCAAGCAGGCCCCACCAGCGGTGAGATGGCATCTTTCAGCCAACCATACTTGACTAATCCGTTGGTCGCCCCGGGTCGCACGCCTGGCAATGGCGGGTGAGGCTCCCAAGAGGGGTGTCTGCGTACGTGAGGTCTCGAACCTGAGACCTCCTTAAGCGGCACCGAGCTGCTTACCACTCGGCCCAACCCCTCTTGGTATTGGCACGAATTTTCAAAGTTTAGTTATAATATATATATATATATGCTGATTTATAACTCTCCATTTCACATTCTCCCTCATAACTGTTCATAGTACAACTCTCTTTTTGAGAGACAATAAAGAACAAACGCAAAAGCCACCTCCACTGCCTACTTACTCTCTCAACGCAAAACTCCAAAGATGAGTGACACGGTTGGTGACGTCGGCAAGTCAAGATAGAGCCCTATAAATCGGCACTCTTCTCCCTCGCACTTCACCTCACCCATCAGCTCTCACATCCGAAAACCAAACAAACTCCAAACATGTTTTCGTCTTCCAAGTACTTCCCACCGATCCTCCTTGCTGTGGTGCTTCTCACTGCCGTCATTGTCAGTGCCGATCACCGCCATCAACCCGGTGATCACCACAAGCCACCCCACAAGCACCACCCTGGTGGGAGGCTTCTACTCGAACACGAGGAAGATTCCCACAAGCCAGTCCCTGAACACAAACCAAACCCAGGACATGACGAGCCTCCACATGATCACCACCCCGGACACATTCTTGTAGAAGAGGTTGAAGACACCCACAAGCCATTTCCTGAGCATAAGCCACCCAAACATGAGGAGGGGCCACCAAAAGGTATTTAGAAATGAATTAAGTTAATTGTCTTTCAGTCTCCATATAATTCTAAATAGTCGTTTTAATAGAACTAGCTAGTGGCTACCCAAAACTTTGGTAGCTCAACATTAATTTGTTGAACTCATATTTAGAACTTCTTGGCTAAGACTTGGTCTAATATATTTGTGGGTACATTTCTTAAGGTAAGGGAGAGAAACCGCCATCTGAACACAAACCACCACATGGTCATATCCTCGTAGAAGAGAATGTTGAGGACAACAAACCACCGAAGGGAAAAGGGGGCAAGCCGCCGCATGACCATCACCATGGCCACATGCTTGCCGAGGAGGTTGAGGACAGGAACAAGCCACCAAAGAAGGGAAAGGATGACAAGCCCCACCATCCAGGACACGTTCTAATTGAGGAGGTGGAAGATGTTCACCGGCCACCTAAGAAGGGGGACGAGCCTCCCAAGGGCAAGGGCAAGAAGCCACCACATGGCCATCTTCTTGCTGAGGAGGTTGAGGAGATGGACTCAAAGAGAAAGGGTGAGAAGCCACCACCAAAGCACAAGCCACCACATGGTCACATGCTTGACGAGGAGGTCGAGGAGATGGACAAATTGCCACCAAAGAAGGAGGACAAGCAGCCCAAGGGAAAGGATAAGAAGCCACCACATGGCCACCTTCTTGCCGAAGAGGCTGAGGGAGAGGAGTTGTCGTCTTCAATGGAGGAGGATAAGTTGCCCAAGGAAAAGCCCAAGAAGACACCACCAAAGCACAAGCCACCACATGATCAACACCCAGGTCACATTCTTGCCGAAGAAGTTGAAGATGCTTACAAGCCCCCACGCAAGATGAAGCCTTGGACCCCTGAGAAGCCACCAAAGGGCCACCCCCACAGGCCTCCACAGTAGCCTCCAACAGACAGTCGAATGTCTCTCCTTAATCACTATCACTTAGAGAAAGAATAAAGGATAAGAGCTTACTGCTTGCTTAGATTATGGAGAGTTGCATTGTGTTTCTACAGTGTTGGCTTGGTTTTATATCATATGGGTTCATTCATATGATGTTGTGAGTCCAGTTGTATGTTTGGTGCTGTATATTATGACGACTATGTTATCACATGGCTATCTTAGTGATGAGCTTTTATATCCAAATTTCCTGTTGCAACTCGTAATTAGCTACTAAAACATATCATTTTTTTAGAAAAAGAGTTTAGTACAACTGATACTGGTTTTATCCTGTGATCGAGGCCATGGGTTCGATCTCACTCGTGAGACTTCTCGTGTCCATTTTATCCCCTTACTGCTACATTTCTAGATCTATGTACCTCCTCTATACACCGAAAAAAATTTCTAATACAAGGATATGAGATAAAGAAAAACAAAGAAGTACATAACTCTCACGATGATGATTGAACTAACAACCTCTTAATTATGCGTTGAAATCTTATACAACTGTACAAAGATCACCCCTTCCTCTCATGCCACAATTCCTTCTTCCCCGGTTACTTATATCTTGACCCCTGGCTTCTAATCCCTTCAATTTGACTTGAGATATCTCTTCATTATTTTCAATCTTCTTTCCTCTGCTCATACAACTCCATACAGAACTTCTTTCCATTTCAGGAACAAGTCTTTTATCCCTTATATACGAGAGAGTCTTGTGTATAAAGGGCACACTACTTGATAATATTGACGTGGTGTCACAAGCCAACATGATTAAATTATTTTTATGATTTTTTTAATAAAACCTAAAAGGAAAAAAAATCATAAAAATAGCTTAATTTAATTGGCTCATAACAGCACATCAGCACTGTTACGTAGAATACCCCTTACTTACAACACTTTCTTGGTATATACATGGGACGATGGCCTTACATGGGTCTTCCTTTTTCTCATCTAAAGGCAAAGTTAACAATGTATCTTTCTTTCCTGCTCTGTTTCCACTAGCTTAGCCTCCTGGCTTTTTTTTCCTTTTTTTTTTCCCTCCTTCCTCCCTATTTCCTCACCCAATTTTACCATTTCTTTACTCATGTTCTCAGTTGACCTTAGACTATAAATTTTTTATATCTTGATTTCTTATTGAGTAGTCTGCCCTTAGTAGCTTTTTGGATTTTCTAAACCAGGATGGAAATTTATGACCGATCCATTAGACCCGACTTTACCCTATCCATCCAACCTGACTTGGACCAGTTCAATACCGGGTTTGGCCTGCTCCATTCTAGAAGAGGGCAGGTCCTAACTCGACCTTTGCACTGGCAAGATCAAGCATGGATCTACCTCACAAACCTAGTCTAGTTTGGTCCATCCCGCTCCATATTATTATATTATACAGTAGCACATATGTTAAAATTAAAATTTTCTAGTTAAGCTTCCCCTCCTTTGGCCGAATCATTTCCAAGTTCATTTCACAACCACAACTATTCCACCACCGTTTGCCACTTTTTCTGAAATTACTTTGCCCGCGAACAGTGTTAGAATATGTACGTTAAGGTCAATCACATTTGATATAATTGAAAGCTTTACTCATAAAATAAAAATTGAGAAATCTATTTTTGTCATATGTTGTGTATTTTGTCAATTTTGATCAAACCTGTAAATTAGAGTATTCTTTTTAGAATTATAATGAGATTATACCAGTCAGGTATAAAATCTTGTAAGTTCTTAAATTAAAAAACCTATTAGTCATATGATTACTGATTATGAATAGATGGTACAAGCAAGATAAGACACTCGTTATATGTTTTATAGTAGAGAATAATCGATCTCATAATTATTTGTGATAAGCCAATATGTAAGAACATGGATACTTATTATGAAGTGACATAGAATTGACTTGCATGATTTAAGTCTAAATAATTTTTATATAAATGCCAGTAGGTAATTTTTGAGATGATGGTAGATGGAAGTAATCATTTGACATGAAATTGCCATAACACCATATAATTATTTAGCTGTGATTTTAGTCTATTATTTTGAATGACTTTCTAAGATATATGTAAATTATTCTAAGTCCAATAAAACATCTGTATAGGTGGATTAATAATGAACATGGGAGGTTAATTTAAAAAAAAAAATGTTCTGCTATAATAGGATGGAAAATGGGAAGGGAGTTTATGATATCTCATAATTTAGTTAGATAATTGAGATCTAATACATATGAATAGATATTTTTTGGGTAGATTAAATCCATTCATTATAAACGTAATGTACATGGGACGTACTCAAAATGTACACATATAAGTTGCATGCTTAACAATGGAGTTCTTATAGGATCCAGTGCGAATAAGTATTAGTTTTTAACATTTTAAACATACACTAACTTAGAGACGAATCGAGAATAATTGTACACGGAGAGAAATTTAATGCAAGTAATGTGAAAAATTAAAAAATAAATTCAAGAGGATAAAATAAGATAATGTAATTAAAAAGATAATACTACTAACATATAAATAATATCAATAGGTCTTGTTGAATTTAAGGGAGTAACCACCCCTTGAGTCTATGTCTATCCTAAGTTATTTGAAATATTATATAATGAAAAAATTTAAACTAGAAGATAATTAATTATCCAAGCACATTCCACCATTTGATTGAAATTCTCACTATCGAATACTCATAGCACATCATTAGACGTCAACATTGATAGTTGGTTTTATTCGACTAAGATTTCATTGGATCATTTTTAAAGATTTAAGTGTAAAGTCCAGTAGTCCAGTAGCCCAATAGGTTTCGGATATCAGTATACACACTCAAAAAAAGTCCACATTTATTCCTAAACCTCTTATGTGACAGATTTAGTCCTCAACCTTTTTATAAAAAGACACTTGATTTTTCTTTTATTTTAATATTAAAATATTGATCAAATGACAAGAATAATAATGACATAATTGTTCATTAAAAAAGAGAGAAGATGAATAGAGAAGATGAAGGACACTTTGGGATTGTCAGTCACCACTCTGGGAGAGGTGACTACCAGTGAGAAACCAAAAATTAGTGGTTTATGTGAAAAACTTAAAATCAACCATAGAGAACCCAAAAAATCAGTTTAAGTAGTTTTATATAAATTTGGAGGGCTTTTCAAGGCCTACAAAAATCAACACTAGAAATTTGGGTGGTCTTGATTTAGAGAACTTGGTAGGGCCTAGGGGTGGGCATGGTTTGGTTCGAAAAACTGTTCCTAACCAAACCGAACCACATTTCTGGTTCAGAGGGTATAGGGGCCGAAGTGTAACAATTTGAGGAAGAAAAAAAATAAATTGTTTAAAATCAGCTCAAGCAATTCGGTTAACCCATTTTTATGTAATAAATAAAACTCACTATAAAAATGCAATCAATTCAGTTCGGAAATTAACTGAACAGTGAAAAATTAAGTAAATATGTCTTTTTGTTTAAAATTGTATATTTAAATTTTTGATTTTATTTATTCATTAATTAGAAAACGGTTCTGTTCGATTAACCATAATTAACTAAACTAATGATATCAAGTAATTAACCGAACCCCTTCTCGACAAAAAAATAGAACCGTTAGTGAATCAGTTTGAATGATTCAGTTATTTTTTGTTTGGTTCAGGTTTTTAATTTTTTTGAACGACCCTAATAGAGTCTGAGACGAACCAAATTGATATAGAAATAAAATAAATATCCTGGACATTCCTTTCTTCATATTTTTTCTTTTTTTATTTGTGGAAGTTTCATTATTGTATTATCATTCTTATGGTTTAATTAATTTTTAATATTAAAATAATGAAAGAAATTAAAAGTGTCCTTATATGAAAATGTTAAGGACCAAATCTATTTCAAAACAAAAATTTAGGATGAAAGTGGCAAAAGAAAGAAAGGTAAGGGTCAAAACTGTACTTTTTCCAAGATTTATGAAATTAATGATAATTATACTTTAGAGAATTAATTGATTACAAGGCTCACTGTCTACTTAGTATAGAACCCAATGATCGCATGGTTTATTGGATAAGAATATTATAGAATTAAATATTTAACTTAAAAATTCTCAAAATCTTAAATTTATGGAATGGTATTAATATTCCAGTTAATTGAAATTACAAAAGGATTACATATGAGCAATGTCCAGAATAACTTTTGGAAGAAAAAAAATATATTCATCAAAAAAAAACTTTTGGAAGAAATAAAAACAGGATCTATGTATGTATGTATGTGATTTTACAGGAAAGTTTGCTTTCCTACTTAGTGACAGAAAGCCAGAGAAAGTTGGGTGGCCATGTCTTTAAACTTTAAATGTATAAAAAAAAGTGAAAATTTATGTAGCACTAGTAAGAAATGCATTTTTAAATATAGCACTAATTTGTAATAGTTTTTAAAATGAACACCACTATTTAAGGATATTTATTGAATTTTTTGTAATGACACAAGTACCCCTCTCATTTATCTCCATTGTTTGAAAATTCTCCGGTTCTCCCCCACACCTCCCACTGCCCCACTCCCGTCGGTAGCTTCGCCATTGTATCGTATGTTAGTTAGAGAGGTTGGCCACTTGCCGTTGTCGTTCCGGCCGACTTCCCATCCCCCTCCCATCGTCTCCCGCCGTTCATGTCGCCGCTACCGTCGCCCCTCCAATCGTTGACCCGTTACTCAACTGCCATCTTCGACTCGTAGCCCCTCCCATCATTGTCGAGCTGTCGCCCCTCTCATCTCCTGCCGTCGTTCTGGTTGTCCACTCGTCGCTGATCCTGTCATCATCCTTGATTCTAGTGAGGAGGAAGTGTAGCGACGGGCGCGGGGTGGAGCCGTTGCAGGAGGAAGCCACATGAAGGGTAAAATGGACAATAGATATAACTTGATTTTTTTTTTGAAATGATTATAATTTGGTGCTATTTGTGTAAGATATGAGGGGAGTTGTATCATCTTTATCCATTAACTCTATAAAAAAAATCGTAATTGATTCCCTTTTCAAATAAAATTCTCATCATGCAAAGTACTGATTGTGGATTTTATATACGTACTCATATGTTAAAAAAAAAAAAACAGAGAGAGACAGTGCAATTTTACCGCTCAAAACATTATTGCCCGACCAAAAAAATCTTAAATTTTATCGCATCATAATACTGTGGTACAGAAAAACTAATGAAATTACTCTTATTAATAATAATTAAGATAATTGCTCAAGTAATTAATATAAATTCATTTGTTTGTGTCAATTTGATAAATATTTTCTCGTATCACATGATAATGATCATGAAAGAATCTCTTTGCGTAATAGAAGACAGGGTCATCATTTTATCAAAATCATCATTGTTACTATCAATTTTTTTATAATAAAAATATATATATATATATATATGTAAAAGAAAGATGTTCGCATTACATGCGGATTTATTCCGTTGAATTATTATTCTCTGCTTTGGCCTTTTTTTTTTAATTAGTGGAAAAGAATGACCTAACTATCTCGATAATATTTTTGAACGTTTGTGTTCAGTTGCGAATTTCACGCAAATCGAACAATCTGGACTAGCACTATTACAATGCCACTGAAAATCTAGTATAGCGTAAGAAGCTGATGTCCGCTAAAATGAAAGGCCAAAAGCTCCTCTCTTTTGGTCTTGCAATTATGGGAAATATATCTGAGATGAGACAACATAGAGACTTATAGTGCGTTTGGATCACATCAATTGAATAGACATGGATAAGGAATAGTACAGGAATAATGTGAAATGTGGACTAAACATGTATTATTTGTTGAAGGGAATAAATTGATAAAAAAAAAGGATATTTAAGGGAAAAAATAATATCCTCAAGTATATTTTCATTTGTAATATATTAATTTATTTTTAAAGAAAACTAAAATTTTAAATTTTGTAAAAAATAAAATAAAAAAGACGTGAACAGTGGCAGTGTTCATCGTCTTCCCCGACGCCCTCCAACACCAATGTGAACAGTGTGGAGTGAACAAGTCGAGCCGTCAAGCCCCCGCCGTCGAGCTCCCATTGTCACCGTCAAGAGAGAGTTGAACTAGTGGAGAGAAAGAGAGAGGCACAAGCAAGTCAAGCCGCCATAATCACCGGACAAGATCTACTCATCGCCAAATGAGAGGCACGACTGTCGGTAGGGAGACTGGGTTTGAGGCGACACGGGGAGGCTCAGGGAAGTTGTCGACGGTGGTGGAGGGCCATCACCCACAAGCCAGAGGGGGTCGCTATGTAGCAAATTGCCCAGAGGTTGATCAGAGATGGTAGTCGACGGACAATGGAGGCTGAGTGGCCGGTGGTGGCCACTATCGAAGGAGAAGAGTGAACAGCCATGGACAATGGCAAGAGGGGTAAATAAAGAAAAAAAGAATGGTATTTTTAATATTTTGACTATATTCCTGATAGGGTTTGACTCCTCCTGATAATTGTACGAGGAATATTACCCCTCCATTCCTTATCTGGCCCATAAAAAAGAAATAGTTATTCCTGTTTCCTCTAACCAAACACACCATAGTCCCAGAAAAGGTTTTCTCCATCCAGTCAAAAATTAATTGGTGGGGGTGTCAACCAGAAAGTCTTCGTTTGAGAAATTATATAACATGATTTATCTGTTCAATTAGAACATAACATGTAAATTAATAATTATATAGTTTTGCTTACTAAATTCTAAAAAATCTTTAAAAAGTATAAAAAAAAAAAAACTAAATCAATGGGGAGTCATAATGAGAAATATATATAATAAAAACCTAATAAATAGTAAGTTACAATTGAGCATATACATATAAATTACAAATTCTAATTGAATGAATATATCACGTAAGCGTACCATTTTGGTGTCAAGGGCTAGCTGAATATCATAAACTGCTCATCCAAACCAATCTGGTCATAATTTGAATTAACTTATAGATTTTTTATGAATAAAACAAGAACATGTAGAATTTAAATCGCTAGACTTGGAGATCAATCACTCAAATCAATTGCTCAGTTTCCTGGATCCAGCTCAAACAGCTGCGGTAGTTTGAAGCGGCTGACAGAGGATGACACGTGACAGAGGCTTCCCGGAAGAAAAGCAAGCCAAGACAAACTGGACAAGTAGCGATTTTCTCTCTCTAAAATTAGAGAGAGGGAAAAATGTCTCGAGCAAATTATCAAGGAAATAAAAGATCATCATTCCTCCGATGAGATCATCCTGCATGAATCATCCACTGTCCATTATCTTCTGTCCTGCCTGCCTGCTCTTTTCACTCTCTCCCCTTTTCCACAGGAACACGTTAAGTAGAGTAGGTATTGGTAATACTAATACAATATATCTATTCAATTATAACTTATCAATAATTATACAGTTATAGTCATTAAATTTTAAAAAAAAATTTAAATATATAAAAATTCGTAAATAAATAATAAACTCTAATTTGAGAAATTATAAATAGTTAAATTAAAATTTTAATAAATGATAAATTTTAATTAAATAAATACATAAATAATAAATTTTTTATTAGACTAATATACTGTATGTCAGTATTATTTACATGGTACGATCATATTTTTTTGCTAGATAAAGGGATGTATTATATTAATAATAATAACCTACACACTGTTCCTTTGGCTGAGAGCTTCCCGCATAGACATCAAAAGGCGAGCGCTCTCTTCCAAAGCTAGGTTAGCAAAGGTTCTTACATCTTTGTTCTTCCAACTACTAGCACAACGATGAGCAACAAAATTCTGTTCTCGTGGGATCCATTCACACTCCCATGAGTCAAAATTGCTGAGGTAGCATCGAGCATCCCTGACTTGGCTCCGAATTTCCCAAGGTACGGTTCCTTTTGCTTTGAGAGCATTTGTCAAGATCTGGGCATCGGAGTAGAGTCTGATTCGATTCCAGCCAAAATCTTCGGCGTGTCTGATTGCCAGTAAGAGTGCTTGAGCCTTTGCTTGTAATGGGCTGTTCGCAAGTGATTCCTCATGCCAATAGCGTATCAGATCTTCCCCTTTGAAAGCAGCTCCCCCTAGTCTTGTCTTGCCTGTGTTCCATGCAGCATTCGTAAATATGCTAATTGTCTCATTTTCTTCGCGTAGAGGTTGCCCTTGCATGTTGTTTGCAAGTTGGTCCTGGGGGTAGTAGATAGCATTCTCAGCCTAGTCTACAGTCCTAGAACATTCTTGTTTATCTATGTCTCCCCCTTGTTCCAGATAATATCTTTGGAGGTTGCAAATAAAGAAGCTTAAGTCTTGCCTTGGATGACCATGTAGGTAAGAATTCCCAAGATCCCATAGATAATAGAGTAGCAACGAGCCAAATAGCATAAAATTCTGTGGGTTTATTACTCCCCGTGTAAATACAGATGGGGGATCAATTAGAAATTCTAGGAAGGCTATGGGCGAAGTACTGGGAAGGGGTATGTCCCACAGGTGCCATGGAGACTCTCTCCATGCTGCTCTATAAAATATGCAGGACATAAACATATGGTCAAAGGAGTTATTTCGTGTATTGCATACAGGGCAGGTGTCTTCCCTGGTTTGGTTCCAAGGAAGACACTCACTCCCTATCCTCCATAGGTGGAGTTTGTATCTTTTATGTAATTTCAACCCC
This sequence comes from Lagerstroemia speciosa, assembly GCA_037672795.1. Classification (NCBI taxonomy): domain Eukaryota; kingdom Viridiplantae; phylum Streptophyta; class Magnoliopsida; order Myrtales; family Lythraceae; genus Lagerstroemia; species Lagerstroemia speciosa. Next base: position 6,593,227 of record CM075296.1, read on the forward strand.
CATAGCTTTTTCCAAAAACCTTTATTTAAGTAGTTGAACCTATGCTCCTGATCAAGCAAATAGTAGGATTTAACCAAGTGTGCACCAGAGACATTTGGTGTCCAAACTAATTCATCCTCCACCTCGTCCTATGGTAAATAAATAGCCATGATCCTTTTCACAGTAGTCTCATCAAATAGCTTATTAAGAACTGAGACATTCCATCTTCTAGGATTGGAGAGAATAAGATCATATCACTTACCTTGAGGTCATTGTTCAGAATTATGGAATTTGATGGGGCAGTGAGAGGATTGGATATACCTAGGATCCATTTGTCTGCCCAAACTCTGATGTTTGTACCTTTGCCAACTATATAGCAGCTACCTTTTGTGAGAGTTTCCTTACAGGTCTGCAGTCCCTTCCAAAGTATTGAGTGGTTGGCCCCATTTCTGTGACTAGCATGGAGGAAATGGCCATGCTTGTGCTTCAGAAGGTTATGTGCCATACTTTGTGAATCCTTTGACAGTGCCCATGCAGTCTTAGAAAGTAGGGCCTATTTTGGTCTTCTGCTCTCCTAAAACCTAATCCTCCACATTCTTTTGGACTACAAAGGTTGTCCCAGCTCTTTTGCGCATAGTAATGTCCTTCTTTTTCTGTCTTTCCCCACCAGAACTTGCAACTGATTTGATCTTGATCAGTGTTGCTCTTCCAGCCCAAGACAATGTTTTTGCCTTCCATGCTTCCAATTTACTTTTCATCTTGTCTATGATATACTGAAAGGATTCAGCTTTTTTTCTTTTAATGAATAGGGGGTTTCCTAGGTATTTAGAGTCCAGTTTGAGCTTTCTCATTCCTAGGATATTTTTAATGTCCTTTCTTGTACTAGGCCTTAGAAATCTTGAAAAGAAAATTCCAGACTTGTACCAATTTATGGTCTGTCCACTCCACCCACTGAACTTCTCTAGGATGGCTTTGCTTCTAGCTATTTCTTCTTGGTTAGCTCTAGCCAGGATCAGTAGATCATTCGCAAATAATAGGTGCGATGTGACAGGACCTCCTCTACTTATTCTGATGCCCTTAACTTGGCCTTGCTGCTCTGCTCTATGAAAAAGTCTGGACAAGGTTTCCATGACAATAATGAACAAGTATGGAGAAATAGGATCTCCTTGTCTCAGCCCTCTAGCTGGTTTGAAGTGGCCATATGGGGAACCATTTAAGAGTACAGACATAGATGTAGTAGTGATGCATTGTTCAATCCATTTAATGAAAACTTGACAGAACCCCAAGTTTTTGAGGATGGTAAGTAAAAAGGACCAATCCACTTTGTCAAAGACTTTTGCTAAATCAATTTTAAGACCAACAAAACCTTTCCTTGCTCTTGATTTGTTCATATAATGCAGTATTTCTTGAGCTACTAGCCCATTTTCATTAATCCATCATCCTTCTAAAAGGGCTATTTGGTTTGGAGCAATAATTCTATGCATGAAAGGCTTTAATCTATTTGAAATGATTTTTTAAATTAGCTTCTCGCAGACATTTGAAAGGCTAATAGGTCGGGACATCCTTGAAAGTGCATGCTCCTTTGCATTTTGGAATAAGGGTGATGAAAGTATTATTCCATTCCTTGAGCAGGAAGCCATTTTGAAAGAATTTTTGCACAGCTTTGAGAACTCTTACCTTAATGATATTCCAATAATATTTGTAAAAGATAGCTGACATGCCATCTAGTCCTGGAGCTTTGAGGGAAGGTAGGCTCTTTAAGGTAGTGAATATCTCTTCTTCTGGGGGAGTCTGAGTTAGTCTTTCATTTTCATGCTCCTCAATGATATTCTCGAATAGTCCCTCCAAGTCCTCTGGGCACGTTGGTCTGTTTGCTCAAACAGTTTCTGGAAATTCCTGATGAAGTACTCACCTGTCTCTTGGTGAATTATTGCTCACGATCAATATTACTTTATCCTTTTACACGTAATTTTATTCTCCTTTCCTCACGATGCTCTAACGCTTTTGTCTTGCACACACAATCGAAACACTGACCTTTCCTTGATTCCATATTCCCCACTCCACCAACTTGCTCAAAAAATTTGAAGCATCAGACTCCTATGCGGAAAAATCCTAATCTGCTTTTCCTTCTCCATTCTCATCTTTTTGCCTGCAAAATCTCTCTGTTTCCTCCTCAGTTCCATTTTTCCCTATAATGCCAGAGATTATAACTGTTTAATCCGATTACTGGGGGTCCGCATGTATTGAAAAGTTTCTTTCTTTGATTCGTTTTTATACGCTTGGAGCGTAGATTGATTCTGGGTTCTTAACTTTTTCATTTTGGGGGACTATTAAGCAGTGTATCCGAGCTTCGGCGTAGGATTTTGATGGGTGGATCTTGTATTCTATCATTGATGAAATAAGGGTCTTGCTGGAGTTTACGTTGTAAATAGGTTGAAGATGAGCCCTCTGTTGCATGAAAATCGGTAGATGAGATTGTCATTGCTCTATGATATCTGCGGAGTTTACCCGTGGGGAAGTAGAGAAGTAGAAAATTGGTGATTTTGCTAGTCTGATACATAATTTGTGGATCTTTTCAATCATGGATCATGTGATTGGTGGCAAATTTAAGCTCGGCCGGAAGATTGGCAGCGGATCCTTTGGAGAATTCTATTGGGGTATTATATGCTTATTTATGTCTTCGTCTTATACTCCTTATCAATGTTTTTACTGTTTTTCAATCCCTGCTTTGTGTTAATCTCCTCTCCTTTTTAAATTTTGGATCTTCTTCATTAAAGTTTTATTTGCAAATGATTGGGCTTGATTGTAGGGGTTAATGTGCAGACAGGAGAGGAAGTAGCAGTAAAGCTGGTATGATATGTAGCTACTCTAGCCCCTGCATCTGCTGTATTCATTGTTTTCTGATTCTGTGTCTTCCTGGAGAAGTTTTGGGGTCAGACTATTGAATTTTCAGATATTTCATGGATCTCCCTTTTTTTAATAAATGATATTTCATTGATCTCATTTTAGTGTATTTACTTCCTTAGTAAGTACCTTTTACGCATTGTTTGGATTGAGAGATTCGGAGGGATAGTGCAATCTCTTACTTGGGTAAATTATTAGGAGGGATTTGGATGCCTCCAAATTTCATTTTTTTAATTCATCCGATTTGGGAGAATTTAGAGGGATAATAATTTTTTAGACAAATATATCCATTGTAACTTCTCAAAAGAAACTGTTGGCACATTATAATTCTTCATCATATTATTACACAACCACACCCGTCTTCTCTTTCTTGATCATTACCAAGGTACGACTACAACACACTTTCTCTTACTTGACCACCATCAAGTCGCAACCACTGAGCCTCCTAAGACTATCACGAAATCATAATTTTGTTTGAGTTTTAAGATCATCATGAAATTACTATACCTCTCTTGCACCTTTCTCCCGTTCAATCGATCTTTCAAATTAAATGGGTAAAATGGTCAAACCCACTTTTTTATCCCCCAAATCCCTCCTCTAATAATAATATTCAAATGAGTAATTTGAAAGAATAAGTTATCCCTTTAAATCACATCCCTCCCTTCCCCTCCCTTCCAAATATCTCTAAATCCCTCATCTAATAATAATATCAAAACAAGTAATTTGGAGGAATAAGTTATCCCTTTAAATCCCATCCCTCCCCTCCCCTCCCCTCCTCTCAAAATATCTCCAAATCCCTCCCCTCCAAATCCCTCAATCCAAACAAAGTGTTAGTGCCTGCCATATGAAATAAAACAACATTGTTATCTTTCGCATGTATCTCATCATTTTGTCATACAGTCATTTCTTTAGACATTTATGGTACACTACCCAAAATTTAAGTAACAAATTCTCTTGCCAAGAATCGATATGCCATAGAAGCATCCTAATAGGTGTCTTTTTTGTACGACTGGTATTGCTGGTAAACAGATGGAGAATCTTTAATGTGATGATTACCTTTTCCCCCTACATGAAACCTTCATTTAGTTCAAGATGTTTCTCATTTCAATTTTATGAGCCAAAATGTAAATATGAGTATTAGTTGATATAATCTAGCAGTCACGTTGGGATCTCACGCACTTTCATGTTCATGTTTAGGAATCTGTGAAGACTGAACACCCTCGGCTTCACTACGAGTCAAAATTGTACATGCTGCTCCAAGGGGGAAGTAAGTGATTGCTGTTGGCCTTCCTTTGCTTTCTCTTTGTCTGAATAATATCTATTTAAGTAGAATCTCTGAGTCTCATATGTGTCCTGAATTTGGCTAATTAACTGTATCTGTTACTTTGAAGCTGGTATTCCACATCTAAAATGGTTTGGAGTTGAAGGAGACTACAATGTCATGGTCATTGACCTGCTCGGTCCGAGTTTGGAAGATTTATTCAACTACTGTGATCGGAAGTTCTCTTTGAAAACAGTCTTGATGCTCGCAGATCAATTAGTGAGTATTCATATGTGATAAGATAAGCTGTGTGCTATTTTTTGCTCCTGTAACTGTTCTTAATCTTTCTGGCTTCTGTTGTAACTTGTAGATAAGTAGAGTTGAGTACATGCACTCTCGGGGTTTTCTTCACCGTGATATAAAGCCTGACAACTTTTTAATGGGCTTGGGGCGAAAAGCAAATCAGGTTTGTTCTAATTCATTTTTCTTTTTATGGTTTTCTCTACATATGCTCCATCTTGAAAAATATTTAGTTATGCATTATCTGATTTCAGTTATCAATATACCATTATCTGTATTAAAGTCTATCCTGTATCTCTAAGAAAGATTTTATGAAGCTTGAGCAAAGGAGATAATCCTCTATTCGCATGTAGGAAAAGATGTTGTATTTGCTCTAATTTATATCGTCGTCTTTAATATTTCATTTTCTCAGGAAATAGCGGTGAAGTTGTTCGACTGTATGATATCAATTTCGTGGCTGGGGTTTAGTCTCAGAGATCACATTATTTTACAAAATAGTGCCTGTTGACATAGACATGAAAAAAGAAGTCAAATGAGAAGTTGAATGGAAAACAGGATGTTGAACTAGTAATGCTGAGTTGATTTATTTTGGTAGTCTTTCCGTTGGACGCTCTTTTCCTTTGTCCGTGCTCTCTGTTTTGGATTTGTAACGCACTTTTGATGTTGCAATTAAAACGTTTTTCCCATAAAATACATGTCTCTGTACAATTCTTTTAAAATTTTTAGATTAACTGCTGATAAATGCATTTCTCTCAGGTGTACATTATTGATTATGGTCTGGCCAAAAAATACAGGGACCTTCAAACACACAAGCACATACCATACAGGTATCCGTAAGCGGATTGTTTAATTTTCTTGAGCGATTTATGCTTCTTTTTTTCTTTCACTGATATGTCCATCACATACATATGATGTACCGGAGATTATGGACTCTTTTAAACTTGAAACGGAAGAGAAGAGAACAGCAATTGGAATTCACTGGTTGCTCCTGCAGTTACATGTTATTATTATGCATTTCTTTTTGTATGTGGATCTCTTCATTGGAGGAGCAAATAATATGGGAATCATAAGTTCTCTTAAAATTCCATCTTCATCCTACCTATCGCATCCCTGCCCCAGTCGCCGTGGGCCTCAACAATCCCAAATAACCCCCTCCTCCCACCTAACGCTGCACCCGAAAACTTCAACCTGTCCACCCACCCATCAAAGTGATGCACTAAATGAACAGTGCATGAGACCATATTACCATTGTTCGTATGAATTATCTCATTAGATGGCTACCTGTTTCTCTTTTTAATTTTTTTTAATCAATTTTTTGCTTACATATATGAATATCAAAGAGGTGATGATTATTTACCTTGTTTATAATACTTTCCATTCCCCTGGTTCTTGGAGGGAAAACAAGAATCTCACAGGAACAGCTCACTTCGCAAGTGTCAATACGCACCTTGGAGTTGGTGAGTAAGAAACTAACATCTTTGTTGGGCAAAAAAAAAAAAAAAAGGAAATTAATATCGATGTTCATTATTCACTCTTTTTGATCTCATATTCTCTCTCTATATATATGTGTATTGCAGAACAGAGTAGGCGAGATGATCTGGAGTCTCTGGGCTATGTGCTCATGTATTTTCTTCGAGGAAGGTTGGGATTGAAACTGAGTTTATTGTTTCATCACTCACTGTATCCACTCTATGGTTTCAGTTTCATATGGTTTTCTCTGTTTTATTATTTTTTTTCAGCTTGCCATGGCAGGGCCTGAAAGCAGGCACTAAAAAGCAGAAGTACGATAAGATCAGTGAAAAGAAGACGCTGACTCCTATTGAGGTATCAATACATAGGTCTTTTTGGGCAAAGTCCACTTAAATGCATTTTATTCTAACTATTATTTGCAAGTAATAAGCTGCAAATATAATTTGTTTTCAGGCGCTTTGCAAGTCATATCCATCAGAGTTCACATCTTATTTCCATTATTGTCGATCGCTGAGGTTCGAGGATAAACCTGATTATTCATACTTGAAGAGGCTTTTCCGTGATCTATTCATTCGTGAAGGTCATTTTCGGGCTTTGCTACATCATTTTTAATGAAGCATTATGTGCATCTTCTGTTGAAAATCTTTCCCAGTTTTCAACTTCTATTTTGAAGAAAGATAGGAGCTATTGGTCTGTTGATAACATGATTGTCTTTCTGAAGCTAAAATGTGGATTAGGAATCCCAAAAAAATGGATAATTAGTTTCTTGTTTATTAATGCTTGTTTTTACACTTCAACATGGGAATTATTTTGTTGTTTCATTTTGCAACTGGTTGCAGGTTATCAGTTTGACTATGTTTTCGATTGGACAATTATGAAGTATCCCCAGACTGGATCCAGTTCTAGATCTCAAGTACGCACTTGATTAGTGTTCCTTAATTAGTTTTCCTGATTTATTTGGGGTTTTTTCTGTCCTTTTTATCTGGTATTAGCTGAGTACTTATTTTTATGTTTGTTTCTAACAGCCGAGTGGGAAACCATCCCCGATCGCTGGACCTTCTGCAGAAAGAATAGAGAGGCCTCCAGGTTTGCCTTTCGATATACAGCTTTGTCTTTCAGAATATTTAAATATAATATTTATTTAGCTTGATGATTAGTGGGAACGGGCTTTCAGAAACTTGGGGCAAGTTCTAATTTGGTTTGATGAGATTTCTCTGTAATCAAGGCCTCATCTTGCCATGCTTTTCTAGGAAAGTAAAAGCTTTTCCTAGTCATGGTTTCGAACTTTTGATATTTTCTTGGTCAAATCCATTAGTGATGCCAGCATTATTGATTACTTTGAGCTAAGTTGCTTACCATATTAAAACAAGGATGACCATATTAAAACTACTATTCTTGGTTCCTTTCTTTCTGAAACAAGTTCCGCATGAACATGACATGGAAGATATAAAAGGCATACAATTAACTGAAAATGAAAATAGAATAGATCATTTAATGAAATTCATATCTGAGATATTGGTTTTCTAGTCGTTTACTAGTTATTTTATATCTGCATTCACCTTGCTGCAGTAGGACAGGAGATCCGGGAGAGACTTTCAGTTGCAGTTGGGGCATTTGCTCGAAGGGATACACCTGTCCCTGGCCATCATGATGATAATTCAAGGCACCGAACATCATCGGACGATGTTCCCTCTTCCAGGGATGTGGTAAGAAGTGACAATACAACAAGCGAGGCATGTTTCTGCCAAAGACTGATAAATATATTGACACCAGCCTATTAATAAACAAATCTAACCAAGATGTTAGGTTGAAATGCCCTTATGTTCAACTTAAGTCTGCATTGAAAATATCTTAGATGGTCTCACCTAATAGTGATGTGGTGAGGAAGAACTAATTAAATTATCCGATTATTAATAATTAAGGCAATTATTCTGGTGAATAACCCCAATTTGCTCGTTTGTTATAATCTAATTAGTATTTTCTCACGTTTCATGGTAAGGTGGGATCATCTAAGAATTTCCCCGTCCGCTTTGGTCATCTTGACTGCTTTGTTGTGAACTGATTGCCATATATGTGTATCTTTTAATTGTTTTTCTGCATTTTTGCCAGCAACTTGATTCTGAAAGAAGCCGTTCGTATGCCCTCCGCAACGGCAACCCCTTGAAGAGGGCTGGCATAACGAACAGCTGCCCCTCTGGCGATCCCAGTAATGGCCACCCAAACCGCCTTGTCTCCAGCAGTGGTGGCGGCAGCGGCCACCTCTCAGCGACCATTCAGAGGCTCCAGCCAGGTTTCGAGTCCAAGTCGTCTTCTTTCACCCTCTCTGGAGCCACTCGGGGCATCAATAATGACCCATCCAGGAGCTTTGAGCTCCTCTCCATTAACACTGGAAAGAGGAAATAAAAGCCACCTGCACAGGATGGACAGGCCTGGCTCGTGAGGACAAATTGGACTTGTGAAGCCGGCTGGTGGCAACTTTCAAAACTAATCCAGGATCCAGTGGTATGGTGAAACTATTCCGCCATCCATGTTCATCGCTACCACCTCATGTACGTAGGCATCAGTTAAGCCGGTAGCTGGGTCAATGTTCTCACAAGTATACTTGAAAAGAAACCAAGGAACCAGAGGGAAAGTAGTCTTCCTCTTGGTCAGGCTTCATGTAAACAACTATTATCCTCCTCCATTGAAAAGGATTTGTCACACTGCTAATATGATGTTATCTTGTAGACCCATTAAAAATGAAAAAGGGCACACTGAAACGCCTGTCCCAGCAACGTACATTTTCTTCGATATGGCTTTTGAGACACATGGAGCTGTCCATTAAACTTCTCTTTGCCTTTGCACTCTGACAAACCAACATGATCAGTTGAGGGTAGATGAGATAATTATGTATTTCTTCTCCTTTACCAAAGTTACAAATTTTAAATTTTATCAATAGAGATAATTCATAACTGGAAGAGTTGTACCTTTATTGGTTGCTCTTGAATTTGAATTAATTAGAGTTTATTAAAATTTTGGGAAAGGGATGGTGCACACTGATAATTGCAGTCACGTGGTGAAGAAGTTTGGGAGTCTTGGGCAGTAATTTCTCAATGCACTAGCATATGTATACTAGTGTCAAAAGCCCGGGCTATGCTGTGGGACGTGAAAGAAATTGTTAAATTTTATGATAATTACCTAAAAAGAAAAATATGAATAAAAAACGTTGCAAAACCAAACAAGCTCTTCCAAATTATATATCATCATCACATTATTGTGACTAATGTGAACCTAAAAATAGAAACAGTTGTCATAAAGAAAATAACCGGAAGCTACATAGCAAGAGGTCAAATGAGTCCCATTCACATATACTTTTTTTCAATTTTAGAACAAATTCTTTCTTCCTGCATTTATTAGTATAAAAGAAATCAAAAAACCAATTTAACATAGAGTGAATGCTCTTCAAGAATGGATGTTGTAGGTGAATCGGCCTCGGAATTGCATTTCTCAATTTAATATCATATCCTACGCAATTTCTCCTACTTACTTGCTCTACGAATTGAAGTATTAGCAGTTCCTCCTGCTTTCAGTTTAGAGTATAGAAGATATCAACCCCATAGATATTAGCCCCATATCCAGAAGTAGTGTTGTTAGCCGGGCCGGTTCGGGTCCGGGTCGAGCCGGTTCATGACCCGGCTGGGACGGGCCCGACCCGGACCGGAAAGCAAACAGTCCGGTCCGGTCCGGGTTGACGGTTCGGGCCTGAGTGACCCGGCCCGGAACTGTCACACAGACGGGCCGGTACGGTTCGGTCCGGGCCGAACCGGCTATTTTTAAAAAAAATTTAGGGCTTTTTTATGATTTTATGATTTTAAAATAAAATAAAAGATTTTATTGTTAAGATTTGAACCCAAGTCTTCTATTTAAAAATTAAGAATTTTAACCAATTAGACTAATTATAGTTTGTTTATACTTTTAAATTCAATATTATATAACTAATTTTATTAAGATATGTTAAATTTTTAGCATTTTTAAATAAACTTAAATTATTTATTTTTAAATAAAACTAAAAAAATAAATATTTCAATTTAAAAAAATCACTCATTGATAAATATGTTACATATTTATAATATTTTAGATATAATATAAATTAAATAATATTTAAAAAATAGTTACCATTGGGGTGTGAGGAGGTGGGGCCCACTGGTGGGGGGACGTGGGGCCCACTGGCTTTTGACCATTGGCCTTTGCATTGCAAGCCCTTTTTTTTTACGGTTCAATGTCACGGTTCGAGTCCGGTTACGGTTCCGGTCCGGTTACGGGTCTATAACCGGCCGGTCCGGTTCCGGTTCAACGGGTCAATTTTGTCGACCCAACCCGTAACCGTGCCTCAGCCTGTAGGGAGCGTGCCGGTTACGGTTCGTGACCGGTCCGGTCCGGTCCGGTTCACAGTTCACACGGGCCGGTTTCGGGCGGAACCGGCCCATTTAACAACACTATCCAGAAGGAAGATTTGATTTGATATGGTCGTGCAACAAAAAATAAAGAAGAGAGGGGAAAGAGCTGGAGTAGAACCACCAAAGAACTGAGCTCAGGGTCTGGTTTTGTAATTCTTCTTCAAAGTACAGAAGATATATATACAAATATAGAAAATATAATATTTTGTTAAAAAGTTAGAAAAAGGGTAAATTACATGAAAAGCATGTAGTTTGCTTCTTTTCTAAAGAAAAGTCAAACGTTTCAAATTTAAAAAATAAAATTATTTAATTTTATTTTATACCCAAATTAAATCAAACCTTTCAAATTTTAAAAACAAAGTTGCATGATTTCTTTTTAATATCAATTTAAGCCAAGACTTCACATTTCAAAATTAAAATTGTATTATTTTATTTTTACTATTGAATTAGGCTGACTCATCTAACTTGAATTTAAACATTAGATGATTAATCATTCATAACATTTTTCTTCATTACTGGATACAAGTATATTATAAATTTTCTTCAGATTTACATCAAATTCTTTTATGTAAAGTTCTCTTCATATTTTCTTATAATTAATATTAATCTTAACTTAGGAGAAAGTTATTAAATTAATTTTAAATAAAATTAATTTTATTTTGTCAACTTATAGATACATGATGAGAAAAGACCAAGTGGAATATATCATCCATACATATAACTTTATATTTTAATACATTCATCCAACTTAACAAATAAAATAATATGATTTTATTTTATAAATCTGAAAAATTTAACTTATTTTGAAAATAAAATAAAATTATATTATTTATTTCTTAAATCTAAAAGGTTTGGCTTAATTTGGAAATAAAATAAAAATATGTAATTTTTTTTTCAAATTTAAAACGTTTGACTTCTTTTGATAAAAGGAGCAATAGGCTTTTTATGTATAATCTATTCTTTTGATCTAAAGAAGAGTTCTAACAACTTCTCTAAGAGAAAGTAGCATGAATATCTTACTCTCAACCATCTAAGGGAGAGTATAGAGAATTTCCTACTCTCGAACCCTTCATTGATATTAGAGAGATGTAATGGGTGTATAAAATAGGAAAAAATTGTCTATTTATAAAGTATCTTTTAAACTAAATTTTTAGCATTTTTATTATTTTTATATAACATGATAAAACTTTAGAAAAGTACAATTATATAAATATGACAGTATTATGAAATAAGAAAAATACTAATTTGACAATTTTACACACTATCATTCATAATTTTTCTTTGGTTTGACATATGACTATAATTATAATAAATATGTAATACGTAATCATTTATAAATAAAAGTATTAAATTGCAATGTCTTTCTTCTTCTTTTTTATTTGATCGGTCATGGGTCGAATGAACATCTGTTACTGTCAATATTTAGTTATATTATTATTTTCTCATATAAAATCTAACTATTATACAAACAATCCCTACTTAAACATAGTTTTTCATGGAAGAGTAATTCAAAAACAATTTAATTCAGAATTATTTTATTTTATTAAATATTAATTATCTCTTGCAGCGAAGTGCAACGCGCTGTGCTAGTTTGCCCAAAAGAGAAATGGAAACTCACAGTATGCGGAAGCCTGAGGATGAGGGTTGTACCCCTCCTCCAGTATTTTCCTACTCCTCCCTCCGTGCTCCATTGAAACTCTCTTAATAAAGTCGAATAGTGACCTGATGAGATGGATGCATGAGAGTAGCCCCTTATAGCTCTACTTTAGATATACGAGTGTATGTGCATATCCAATATGTTCTTCACATATATCTTCCTTTATCTAGTCCGGAGGATCTCTCCGTAGTCTCTTGATTTTGTAATTTTCTTATTTTCTTGAATATTTTACCATGTACTCATTTTTAAGTAATGAACAAATCCTTATTATTTCTGATAAAAAAACTCTACTTTAGATATAAAGATTAGTTGTGTGAGAAAAGAGTAAAAATACCGTACATTCGAGAAACTTTTCTTAAAAATACTATTTAAAACTATTTCTCTTTATATCGTTAAGAGATCACAGGCTTAACATGCGGTCTTATTTCTTTAAGAGCTTGCAATTTAAAAATATGATCTCTTTATAAATAAAAATTTTTTAATTAGAAAAATAGAAAGGTGAAGGTTTAAATGAAAATTTTATTTTTATCTAGAATTGCATCTTGAAGATGGTGATCTCTTCATTACAAAGAAGTGAGAGAGAACATCTTCCATAAAATTGAAAACACATGTTCAACGTATAATTTTGTAACAATTTTTGGCAAAAAGTTTCGAATGTAATATTTAAAAAATTTTACAGCAGTACGTTATTTTGGCTTCTTACTCGTATATATGTTGTACTTTGCACAGTTAGAAATGTACAGTTTAGCTAACTATACCTTAAAAAAGGGTAAATTATGACAATAAAGGTTCCTACTTGTCATAACCTTCAATAATGGTAAAAATTGACATGTGCTTTCATTTTTCGCAAAATATCACGAGGTAAAAACTGTAAGAGTTTATGGTTAATTATTAATATGACATGTTGACGTGTCATTTTTTTATAACTAATATCACATTTTTATTGACACATGAACAAATAAATAAATAAATTTGATCAGATGATGTCAAATTTTATTAGAGCTATGAAGAATCTAAAAAATTTCCTCTAACAAGTGTCTTCTTGCCTTTTATACTCTGTGTCCTACAGTAACTACCTAGAGGTGGCAAATCGTGTTAGCCCGATCATATTGGGCCAAGCCAGCATGGCATGATAGTGCTATTGTTCTAGGCTAGCGCAACTCGATAAGATTGTTACAAGATAAAGGTTAGCCCTAGCACAGTATGAATTTTGTATCAAGCTGCCTAGCACGACCAATGATCAAATGGTCCTTAATTTCTTGGTTGAGCTATTGGGTATTTGACACTAACAGCAATGGGCTGAGGCCCATTTAAGGAAACCCTGGAGCACCACATGATCATCAACCTTAGCTCGATTCACTTGCGTTCTGCAAGGAACAAATGGTTTTCTGTGTTGTCACTTTGAAAGCATCAAACAATTTCAAGAAATTGCCTAAGGAATTACAGAATGTGGAAGACTGAAGGGGAAAAAATGCAAAAAGATTGAAGGAATGAAAATCAATTGGATGACGAAGATCAGATGAATTTGACTACAATTTCAATGTTGTCGATGAGGGGAAAAGGCAAAGGGATTGACCTTTCTGAACCAAGCGGTGAGATAGAATAATGACAGATGATGGGAACTCATATCTACTATTGGATTTGAGTCCCAAGACACTTCAGATGATGTTGAAAGCTAATAAACGACCAGCATTGTCCTCCACTATGAACAACAATGCCGACAATGAGAATATTGAGAGGGATCAAAGCTGTCTTTGATCGGTGCACACAAACATTTGATGATGTGCTCGAAATCCCGAAAGGAGGTGGAGTTTCTACTGTGGCGAAGAAGAGGGGTGTCATGCATGTTAGGGTTCTATCTGTGTGGCAGTAATTAGATTATACGATCAAGTCTTTTCTTCTTTTTTAAAGCCTTAATCAGGTTATAAGGCCAACTTGACCTGATAACAGCATGGTCGGGCACACCCATAGAATTAAACGAGTTGTGCCAGCCTAGCCCAATAACTGTCTGCCCGATAACCTTTGGCTGAGGCCAAGTAACCTTTGGCTCAGGCTGGGTAACCTTTGGCTGAGGCACGGTGTTTTTGGGCCTAGCTAAATTTTACCACCCCTGTTACTACCTTTAACCAGTCACTTTTCAAATGAGAGATTTCCCATTTTAGGCTCCGTTGTTATGATCTCCCTTTGAGTTTTCTCCTTCTTTCAGGGTACTTATTGCACGAGTTTAGGCCCATTCCCCCAATACTTATCCCTACTCCCACCATTCAATTTGAAAAAGGCAGGAGTATAATAGTTATCATGTGGTCACTAATAGTTAAGATATCCCTACGGTCATGATGCCCATATTGTAGCTATTTATTTCCATTGCTTTTGGATGCCTCCTCTCTTTTAATCTTTAGTCATTATTTCTTGTCTTGGAGCTCTTCTTTTTCCATTTGCACTTCCTCTGTTCTTGCGACCCCTTTCTCTTTTGTCATTGTTCCTTCTTTTGTTATCTATGCATCTGCGATGGCCAACCCCAAGCATAAAGACCTCAAGGATAAGATCATTTCACCTTCTCAAAACCTATGACAGATTAAAGCCTCCAAGGTTTTTGAAAGCCTTAGAGATAGGGAGGATTGCTGTGGAGTTCTCTCATCGCTTCCTAGATCCTAACGAACTTGCTGGCATGCCAAGAAGGAGAGAGGTTGTAGTTTTTGTAGACCAGATAGATGCCAACCTAAGATGGCCTTTAGTGGAGGAAGTTCTAGGGTTGTACATGTTTTTCTTTACTACCCCTTTCTCAATTGTCGTCAAATTCGTGGAGCTCCCGGTTTAGCTTTCCTATTCGGTGTAGGATGAAAGGCTGATTTTATTTTGTCAAGGTCTTCTTATATTTCTATAAGTTTTTCCAAGACTTCCATCATGGATACTGCCATTTCTCTCCTCGCTTTAGTATGAAGAGGAGGTTTTGGTAAAGGGTCTAGTATCACTGATTCCAATTGAAAGTAATCATTTTTCTTCATTCAGGACAAGAACTACACGCTAACTATAATCCTTTGGATGATCTGAATGATCCCTGCACGAAATTGTCTCACTTTTCGTGGGAGTTTCTTTGACTTTTTGGGACTTAATGACTTACGATCTTCTTTTGGAGTACAAGCTGATGTGTTGCTGGGCATGGGGCATTTTATTCATTTTTAAGAATCTGAAGCGTAGGTTGAGAGTCACAAAAGAAAGACCATGAAGACTTCTTCCACTCAAGTGATGGGCTCATTTGACCCTACCAAAGACCTAGAACAGTATGCTTGTGCTCTGGATCCCTCACTGAAGAGCTTGAAAGTTGGGAATTCCTAAGGAGATATCTTCTAAGCCCCTTCATTGCTCTAGCAATCTCATGGCTAAGTCCAGTCATGCCATAGTTTCCTAGAATATTGTGATTTTTGAAAGTGAAGAGATGAAGATTGAATGTTCTAGAGTTGTCAAGAAGATTGATGTTTCTCCGTGTAGAATTCGGAAATTTACGGCCAATCACAAATTGCCACCCCACTTATTCGATATATTAGATACCAAGTTAAATGTGGTATTAATGTCTCGGATAAATTAAATTTCATAATTTTCTTGATGCTTAAACACACGACAAGTGTCATCGGAAAATAATCGGTGATCTACAGTAAAATATCTGTGGCTAACCGGTACAGTGGATATTATTTGGAATAAAGAAATACAATTTCAGATAATGTGTATAATATCTTGTACAGGTAAATACATGATATTATATCAACAGGAAATCTGGAGAATACACAATATCTCCAATTAGTAGATATTATCTAAAATGAAAAAGGGTATTATCTACTAGAATCTGGGAGATTACGTAATATCTCCACCGATGGATATTATCTACAAATAAAATCAGATAATTATCCATAAAATTAAGATGGATGGTCAAGATCTGTTTTGATCAACCAATCAGATTCAAGTACGAGGATCGCCAAATCAGCTCATTTCCTCTATAAATAGAGGGCTCCTCTTCATAAAGAGGGACGGAGAATTGATCTGAAGAAACTCTGCAGAACTCCAGACTCTTCAGAACTCTCGAAGCTCTGCCGACTTGAAGACATTCGGAAGACTTCCCAAGGATTCATCAAATCAAGCCTACAAGCCCCGGTGACTCCGCCTCGACTGAGATCAAGCTGCTCCAGCCCTCGCTCGAGACTACAAATCGGACTCTCTGGATCAAGCCCACAGGCCCCAGTGACTCCACCTCGACCGAGATCAAGCTGCTCCAGCCCTCGCTCGAGACCCAAAAGCGGATTTGTCGGATCAATCCCATAGGACTTCGGTGACTCCACAACCAGCGCTCGTGCAAGATCAAGCCATACAAGCCCTTGCCCGAGACATCCACATACTAGTCGGACCAAGCCCAAAGGCCCCCCGACGAATCTACACCGTTCCTCGACCGAGAGCAAGCCCAGGCCCTTGTTCGAGACCAAGTTCGAGAAGGAGAATCAGAGGACTTTTTTGCTCACTGTTTGCAAGGCTCTTGTTAGAGAATTGTACCCCCCAAATCAATACAAAGAACAATTTATCACTCATTTTTCCTGTCTACGTAATTTTGGACTCGAAATTTGCCGCGCACAAATTTCTGGCACGCCCGGTGGGACCTTCTCTACCTCTCATCTCTCTTTCAAGACCTCAAGTTCGCAAGCTACTATGGCGCCAAGGAAGTTCACCGTTGTTGACATGAAGGACAAGAGCCGTGTTGATGATGCTGCTGTGGATCGCAACCTGGAGACCCAACAAAGGGTCCACACTAGGAGTAGTGCTAGGGAGGCGGCTGCACTTGGTGGGGTGACGATGAAGACCAACCCTGTCTTCGGGTCTAGCATCCCCAGTGCCTCGTCAACCCCAACAGGGCAAGGAGCTGACATCAATGTGCCCGCTCTCGTTGAGCATGTGTTGGCTCAACACTTCCTACAGGAGGAGCAAATTGTTGCAAAGGAGGCGGCCACTACCGACGTTGAAAACCTGCAGAGTAGTGATGACTCTGCTCCTCCTTCACCTCGGATGCAGGCTACTGATGCCGAGAGCTCACGCAACACAGGAGTGCTGCCGGCGATGATGACCAACACATCATCCTTCGAGGAGCAAGTCTCCATCATGGCCAAGACGCTGGAAGGCTTGATGAAGACCATTCAGGAGCACGATTCGCAGATCGCATACCTGATGAACAGGCTTGAGGCCATGGAGGAATCAAGCCAAGTCAACAACAGTGCTCCCAAGGAAGGACATGTCTCACAGACTGTTGTTACTGCTCCGAGAACGTTGACACCTGTGGAAACCCCACATGCTGCTGTTGCCCAAGGACAGACTACAGGTGTTACCACTGCTGACACAACGGTGGCATCATCAACAAGGACCTTACGTGTTGCTGCTGATGGGTCCATTCCTGCAGATCAGTTGCAGGAAATCATCAAGGAAGCCCTAAAGGGCCAAGTACAAGCGAGCTCCTCAATGACTGCATACGTCAAGCCCTACACTCACAGGATTGACATGATGAGGATGCCTGCCAACTACCAACCACCGAAGTTCCAACAGTTCGATGGAAAGGGCAATCCAAGGCAACACGTTGCCCATTTCGTCGAGACTTGCAATAATGCAGGAACTGAGGGAGACCTCTTAGTGAAGCAGTTCGTTCGCTCATTGAAGGGCACTGCATTCGAGTGGTACACTGACCTCGAGCCTAGCTCCATTGATAGCTGGGACCAGCTTGAGCGAGAATTCCTAAACAGGTTTTACAGTACCAAGCGCACGGTGAGTATGATAGAGCTCACTAGCGCCCGCCAACTGAAGGACGAGCCTGTTACAGACTACATACAGAGGTGGAGGAACTTGAGCCTCAACTGTAGGGACCGCTTGTCCGAGGCTTCTGCCATCGACATGTGCATTCAAGGGATGCACTGGGGCTTACGCTACATCCTGCAAGGGATCAAGCCCCACACGTTTGAAGAGCTTGCAACCCGTGCACACGACATGGAGCTGAGCATTAGGACTAGTGGTGTGCAAGGGCCACTTGTACTCGAGCCTGGCAAGACAAAGGAGCGCCAGGATGCGAAGAAGGGGGGCAAGTCGTCTTCCAAGATAGATGCCAAGCATGCTCTGACTGTTGCCGCTGGTGCCCCGGTTAAGATCTCCGGGAAAAAGAAGAAAGAAGAGAAGGCTCCTCCTGTTGAGCAGAAGGCAAAGACGAGGCCTACACTGGAGGAGTTGCAGAACAAGACATACCCATTCCCAGACTCCGACGTTGCAGGTATGCTCGAGCACTTGCTCGAATTGAAGTTGATTGAGCTACCTCCGATGAAGCGTCCGCAACAAGCGGGTCGTACAAACGAGCCAAACTACTGCCAGTATCATCGCCTGGTGAGCCACCCAGTGGAGAGGTGCTTCGTCCTGAAAGAAAAGATAATGGACCTAGCACGTCAAGGAAAGATCGCGTTTGATGACGACACGACCACCAGCAACGTTGTTTCTGTACTGGAAGAACTTGAGGTGTCACCTGTACGAACCATTAGGTTTGGAAGCTTTGACCCCGTCTCGATTGAGACGGCTCATTCTTACCCGTTACATGTCTCGGGTTCCACAGGATGCATGGTGACTACAGTGGTAACAACAGCTACGAGGCCTCCCACACATGCTGCTGCAGATCGTGTTGAGGTAGATGAAGAGGGTTGGACCCTTGTCATGAGACGGACGAGAGCTTCGAAGCCCACCCTACACTCATCGCGAAACACTCGGGGGCATGCCTCACAAAAGTCGGCCATCCCTCGAAAGGCACGAAAGCATGCTTCGTGCAAGGCAGCCAAAGGATCGAAAGTTTGGTCCAAAATAATTCAAAGAAAGAAGAAGCCGGCCTCGAAGAGAACATGCAAAACACCAATTGAGCTCGATGAGCCTTTTCACCAGAAGGCGAGAGTCCCAATTACATTGTGGGACTTCCTTCCGAAAAAGTTGCGAGACACCATGACTTCCCCTTCCTCATGCAACCAGACTTTTGGTGAAGAGGACAAGGAGAAAAGTGAGGCTGACGTCTCTCGTCCTACTCCCAAGGCAGATTGCCTTGAAGCAATCACGTTTACTGATGAAGACCTTGTCCTGGGAGTTGAATCACACAATCGGCCACTCTTTGTGGCCGGCTATGTTCGGGGACAACGAGTGAACCGAATATTGATAGACGGAGGCTCTGCGGTGAACATCATGCCTGCTCAAGTCATGAGGAATCTAGGAGTGGCAGCTGACGAACTCCTAGACAGTCGGTTGATGATCCAAGGCTTCAACCAAGGGGGGCAAAGGGCTATCGGCAAATTGAAAGTTGACTTGTTGATAGATGACATGGAGTCAAGTTCGCTCTTTCATGTGATAGACGCAAAGACGACCTATAACTTGCTCCTAGGTCGACCCTGGATTCATGAGCATGAGGTGGTACCATCCACCCTCCACCAGTGCTTTAAGTACATCAAGGATGGCTACCAGAAAACGGTTGTTGCAGATGATAAGCCGTTTACAGAAGCTGAAGCTCACTTTGCTGATGCAAAATTTTATATCAAAAGCAAAGTGACAGGATGGGTACAACACACGTCCCCTTCGAAGGGTAAGGAAAAGTCGCAACAACCTGTTGTTGTTGAAGGCTTGAAACAAGGAAAGCCAGTGACAAAGAAGGCAACAACATTTGATGCTTCCTCAAGCACTGGGGAGGGAGACGAGCTAGGCATCAAGGAAAAAAGGCCAATGCCTGTCTTGCGGTATGTTCCAAAGGGACAGAGGAAGGAAGGCGAATCTCCCTTTACATGCAGCAATGATTTGAAGGTTGAGGGCTTGGAAGGGCTGAACTTGCCCATCACAAAAATTGAAGCAATCAAATCTTCCAGTCCTCCTTTGAAAGGGTTCAGACGACCGACGCAGGGACCACACACCATACAAGGGTCGCTACCTACAAAGCGTCAAGACGGATTCGACCCCAACGCTTACAAGCTGCTTGCAAAGGCTGGGTATGACCAAGATATGAAATCATTATCAAGGTCCAACGCAAGCGCCAACACATCCAGCACAAGAGGGTTGACCAAGACGCAGGCTGCATTAAAAGAGCAGGGGTATGCTGTTGGAAGCTCGCGAGCTGGTTTGGGTTATACTCCATCCGAACCCATACGCTTCCCTATAAGGAAGGCCTATACAGAGTATATCTCTGCAGAAGGTGAAGATGAGCCGGAGCTAGAGCCAGAGCCAGTCATATCTGCAAGGCCTTCCGTGTTCGATCGTTTGGGCAAGCGTCCTAAGAGATCATCAGTCTTTGATAGACTAGGAGAGGTCCCTGAGGAGAACAAAAGGAGGTCAATTAAGCAAAGATTGGGACCTTCGTCGCCAACTAGTCAAATTGATGAGACCACGACGACACAAAAAGAGAGTGCAACTCCTTTGTTCGTTGAAACAAAGGATCTTCGCAGCATAATTCCTTCAAGGATGCGAAGGCGCTTGAAGTTAGAAGTGACGGTGGACAACACATTGAGGGCAAACACCCGAATGGTAGTCCTGACCAAACCGAATGAGGGGAGTAGTCAAGTCATGGATGATGATGCAGTGTCATCTTGTCATGTCACCATCCAAGATATTGATGAGGGCCAGACTGAAGAGGCAAAAGTAGAGGAAGCCCCAGATGCCTTGGAAGAAGGAGGGCAGGCCACCGTCGATGAGCTAAAAGAGGTCAACCTAGGGACCGAGGAAGAACGACGTCCAATCTTCCTCAGCGCAAGCCTAAGTCCAGAAGAGGAAGAGGCCTATGTCAAACTTCTCACTGCATATAGGGATGTCTTTGCATGGTCCTATAGAGAAATGCCAGGATTGGACCCGAAGGTCGCAGTGCATCGTCTCTCTATTAGACACGGTGCGCGACCGATCAAACAAGCACAGAGACGATACCATCCCGAATTGCTTCCTCAAATAACAGCTGAGGTGGACAAATTGATCGAAGCAGGATTCATTCGAGAGGTCCCTTATCCCACCTGGATTGCGAACATTGTGCCAGTGAGAAAGAAAAACGGCCAAATTCGCATCTGTGTGGACTTTCGTGACCTCAATAATGCATGCCCCAAGGACGACTTTCCGTTGCCCATCACAGAAATCATGGTTGATGCAACGACCGGTCATGAAGCCCTCTCCTTCATGGATGGAATGTCCGGTTATAACCAAATCCGCATGGACCCAAAGGATGAAGAACTGACAGCTTTTCGGACTCCAAAAGGCATTTACTGTTACAAAGTTATGCCATTTGGATTGAAAAATGCGGGGGCTACGTATCAAAGAGCGATGCAGAAGATATTCAATGACATGCTTCACAAGCGGGTCGAGTGCTACGTTGATGACTTGGTTGTGAAGTCCAAGAAAAGGGGAGAGCACTTAACAGATCTTCAGAAAGTGTTTGACCGTCTGCGTCGTTACCAACTCAAGATGAACCCTTTGAAGTGCGCATTCGGGGTCACATCTGGCAAGTTTCTTGGGTTTATTGTTCGGCATCGTGGAATCGAGATTGATCCTTCAAAGATTGATGCAATCTTAAAAATGCCCGAGCCAAGGAACCTTCATGAGCTCAAAAGTCTACAAGGGAAGTTGGCATACATCCGTCGCTTCATTTCCAATCTTGCCGGACGATGTCAACCATTTAATCGGCTCATGAAGAAAGATGTGGAGTTCATTTGGGACCAGGCTTGTAAGAATGCCTTCCAGAGTATAAAGGAATATTTGCTTAGGCCACCCGTGTTGCAGGCTCCGATACCGGGTCGACCACTCATACTCTATCTTTCAGCTCAAGAACGTTCCTTGGGTGTCCTCCTCGCACAAGAAAATGAGGAGAAGAAGGAGAGTGCCCTTTATTACCTGAGTCGGACCTTGGCTGTGGCAGAAATTAATTACACGCCGATCGAGAAAATATGTTCGGCCTTGATCTTCTCTGTCCAAAAGCTGCGACATTATTTTCAAGCACATTCAGTTCGACTCATCTCAAGGGTGAACCCTCTCAAGTACATCATGTCCCGCTCTGACTTTTCAGGACGAGTAGGTAAGTGGGCATTGTTGTTGCAAGGGCTCGAAATTGTCTACGTGCCTCAAAAGGCAATTAAAGGGCAAGCACTTGCGGACTTCCTTGCTGACCATCCGATTCCGATACTTGGAACTTCTCAGATGATTTACCTGACGAGGATGTTATGCTCGTTGAGCCGACACCGCCTTGGAGGATGTACTTCGATGGAGCAGCAAGCAGACATGGTGCGGGGGCAGGAGTTGTTTTTGTCACTCCAGAAGGTGATGTGTTACCTTATGCTTTTGGCCTCACCAAAAGATGCTCAAACAATGTTGCCGAGTACCAAGCGCTTATTCTTGGACTTGAGATGGCAGTAGAAAAGAATATTGCTGAGCTTAAGATCTTCGGAGATTCCAAGCTAGTGGTGAATCAACTCCTCTTGGCATATGAGGTGAAGAAGCCCGAATTGGTCCCGTTTGCTGAATATGCTGGTAAACTCCTTCAGCAATTCGAGCACTTCACGTTAGCACATGTTCCCAGGGAGTCGAATAGGCAAGCTGATGCGCTTGCTGGCCTGGCGTCTGCCCTCACTTTGACGGGAGAAGAAGTAAAGGTCCCGATATGCCAAAGATGGGTTGTTCCTCCAGTGGACGATGCTCAAGATGATGATGAATGTAGAGCAACGTCAGTCTATGAAATCGATAAGGAAGATTGGCGGCAGCCTCTTATCGATTACTTGGAATACGGCAAGTTGCCAGACAACCCTAGGCGTAGAACTGATATAAAGCGTCGAGCACCTCGATTCATCTACTTCAAGGGCACCCTTTATCGGCGATCTTTCAACGACATCTTCTTAAGGTGTCTTGGCGACAATGAAGCCTCCACGGCACTGGAGGAGGCACACTCGGGAGTGTGCGGTGCTCACCAATCAGGTCCAAAACTCCACTTCCAGCTCAAGAGGATGGGGTATTACTGGCCTACGATGGTGAAGGACTGCATGGACTATGCAAAGAGATGTCAAGCATGTCAGGTTCATGCAAATTTTATTCACCAACCACCAGAGCCGCTGCATCCTACGGTAGCCTCATGGCCCTTTGATGCATGGGGCTTAGATATCGTCGGGCCATTGACACCAAAGTCGTCTGGTGGGCATGCATACATCCTTGCTGCTACTGACTACTTCTCCAAGTGGGCTGAAGCTGCTCCATTTCGTGAGGTGAAAAAGGAGACAGTGGTCAACTTCATACGCGGGAACATCATCTTCAGGTATGGCGTGCCTCGTTATATCATCACTGATAATGGGAGGCCATTCTACAACAAGGCCATGGATGCACTTTGCGAAAAGTTTGGCTTCAAACAGTACAACTCCTCTGCCTACAATGCAGCAGCGAATGGGCTTGCTGAAGCCTTCAATAAAACGCTCTGTAGTCTCCTCAAGAAAATAGTTGACAAATCAAAGAGAGACTGGCATGAGAAGATTGGCGAAGCTTTGTGGGCGTACCGGACAACATACCGAACCCCAACTCAAGCCACTCCTTACTCGCTGGTATACGGGGTTGAAGCTGTTCTCCCGCTGGAGCGCCAAATCCCATCTTTGAGAATGGCAGTGCAGGAAGGGCTCACAAGTGAAAAAATGCCAAATTACGACTTGAAGAGCTGGAGGCGTTAGATGAAAGAAGGCTCGACGCCCACAACGTCTTGAATGCTACCAAGCTAGAATGTCCAAGTCTTTCAACAAGCGTCTCCGTATACGCTCATTTCAAGTTGGGGACTTAGTCCTTGCAGTGCGAAGACCAATTGTGGTTACTCACAGAACTGGAAACAAATTTCTTCCTAAGTGGGATGGCCCCTACGTCGTTAAAGAAGTATACACAAACGGAGCCTACATGTTGGTCGACAAAGATGGCTTGCAGATTGGCCCAATCAATGGCAAGTTCTTAAAGCGCTATTATGCCTAAACAAGATCCCCTGTCTACTGAACTACGTAATGACTTGATCCCTCACGAGGGTACGTAGGCAGCCTTGACTACATTGGTTAAGGTTCAGTCACATCATCCAAAAAAAAAAAAAAACTCTTGTATCGTGAACTACGTCATGACCTGATCCCTCGCAAGGGTACGTAGGCAATCTTGACTACATTGGTCAAGACTCGGTCACATTTAAAAAAAAGAGACGAGGGTTGATGATCGTCACGATGCAGACCTGAATAGTTATTGATGAGCGAATAATGGATAATGTAGGTAAAAAAAAAAAGAAAAAACACTTTATTCAACTTGTCAAATCCAAAGTTACAAAAGAAAAGGGCCTAGATATTCCTATAAAAAAAGGGAGACCTACGGCTGCCACTCAAGTCTCTTCAAAGCTTCCCTCTTCGCCCTCACCAGCTCGCGCAATTCCTGCAGCGAGTTCGCCTCTGCCTCGGACATATGAGGCTCAGTCCTCACAGCTTCCGCCTCAGCCCTAATAGTAGAGGCATCGGCTTGCCTGGCTTCTAGCTCACTGGAGGCCTCTTGGACGAGTGCATTGGCGTCTTCCAATTCCCGGGCCTTTTCCTCCATCTTGGCTTTGAGAATGGCGTGTTCAGAAGATATATTATCGCGCGCAATGATGAGGGCCTTCAAGTGCTTAGCCGCTTCCTCCTCCAATGACGTCGTCTGGGAAAGTCGAGCCTCAACTGCTGCCATACGCTCAATGTGCTGAGCGGTCGAGGGTCTATTACCCACTGAACCCTCCGAAGTCGCAAGACGACCAACATGGTCTAAGTAATCCTCAACAGCAATGCGCATCAAGAAAAGTCCACGGAAGGGATCTCTTGGATTCTCACCAGAACCTTCGTGATCTCATCTCGAATTAAATGTGCCTCATCAGGAGACAAGCGCTTCAACTTCTTGTGAACGTTGTCCCACAATATCGAAGCTAGAGCCCGTTCACCTGCTGCTACAACGTCATCTGCTGAGAAAACTGAAAAGTGGGAGGCGTCGCATGACGTAGCAGGGCCAGCTTGGTGTGAGTCAGAAATCACGATGGTGGCTCGTGCACCGACATCATGAACATGTTGGGAGGCTACACTATCAATGACTTCATCTACCTGGCGGGCGGCAACCAGTTGTAGTCTCACTTCCCCACTCTCGTGGCTGACTATCCTCTCCTGTAACTCTGGAGGGTAGGGCTTGGAAACAGAAAATTCAGTGGTTTCCAAGATGTCATCCACGTCCAAGTCTAGCCGAGCCTGAAGAATATACTTGGTTAGATAATTGCGAAAAAAAAAGGGGAATAGACTTCAGAAGGAAAGTGGGTACTAGGGTCTCAATGTTGTCTGGTACAGGGGGAAATGAGCGATGTTCATTCTCATCATCTTCCTCGGAGTCCTGAGGCCTTCGTTTCTTCCTCTTGAAATGATGGTCTTCAGATATATCCTGCTCCTGTTCTATGCCTGTAAAAAAAAAAACAGAGAGGTAGAGAGGGTAAGCATAGTTTCAGCATAAGTATG